>JAQGBA010000636.1:0-27643 GCA_034698125.1 Prionchulus punctatus
GTCCGACGACTGGAAATCCGAAGCCGTGTTACAACCTTACCCAACGTCCGTCCATCGACGACCTGTTAACGAAATCACTTGTGAACCTTGTAAAAGTGTGTATTGGAAACAGTTTTTAATAAACCTTTTATTTCTGCTCTTTGACTGACAATACAAATAAATCAGAGATACATATATACGAGAAAATCTCCTGACAACAAGGACCTTTATAATAAATCATCATAACGAGAAATAATCCGTGACATGCTTCAAGTGCTTTTGCAAGTTGCTCGGATTCTTTCCTGGAGCCACATAATCACAATGTTGACACTTGCTCTTGTTTTCAATAGAATTGTATACAAAGTGAAACCACACGGCACTTTTTCCACCTCCAACGTAACGACCACTGTGATGCTTATTAGCAGTGCCGACATCCGCATTTGGTACATCATCTTCAATTTCTTCTACAGAAACAAATTCTTTTTCCATGATAAACTATTTATCGAAAAAACTTTGCAAATTACCGAATGTGACGTCTCCTAGCGAGCATATCCCGAGGTCGCGCATCGTAGCAGATTACGCTTAGAAACAAACAGAAAAAATAAGGTGAAAGAGTGGCGAAAGAAAATAAAGTACACGAATTTTGTTTTCGTTCGTTCGTTTCATCGTAGCAGATTACGCTTAGCGCCACATAGCAGACAATTACAACAGGTTTACGCCAAAATTACGCAAACAAAATTACTCAAACCATTTGCATATTTTAGTCATTTGCATATGAGTAATGTGTACTTTGTTAGTTTTAATAATGCGTATGCGTATGTGTATATGCAAACTGAAAAAAATAATAATTACGCAAACTTTAATATGCATATGTGTATATGCAAACATCCATACTTCAGACATCCATATCTGGGCAAAGTTAATACAATGTTTAGGTAGGGTTTAGGGTACAGATAAAGGTTTTGTTTGAGATGTGACTTGAGACATCTTACAAATGATGATGTTTCGCATTAAGCCAAGGTTCAGTTGTAGTCAAAACATTAGCCAAGCCAAACGGTATATAGCATACAAACTACTCAGAGGCGAAATGTAACAATATCTGGCTACAAGCAATATCTGTTTAAGACAAGTCACATGCGTCTGAATGTATTGCAAACTCGCCAATTGGTGAGTAAAGTAATTGGGTAAATATTTTGTATTTTGGGCATTTTCCATTTTGATTCACATTTCAATCCATTGGTGAGGCATGCCACATACTGTATGTTCGGATTTTCGTTTTCTAAAATTCATGTTCTGAGCTCATTGTTTCGTGTTCTTCCAATGATCCGTTCGTTCGTTCTTTATTATTCGTTCTTTATTATCCCAAAGCCCATGCTTTGGTGTTGGGACAACCTCATCATTATAAATTAAGTTTCAATATTCCAGCTTAATTCGTAAAATTCATTTGCATTCGCCTAGGCTTACTTTTAACGTCGATTGGAGATAATAATATCTTCTCTGTCGTGTCCCTTGAAATGGACAGTAGTAGGCAATATTTTTTGGGACTGCAGTCATAATAAAATATTTAATAATAATAATCGCTGGCTTCCTCATAAAAATCGACTGCATTGGAGAAATATGCAGATGTGTCGCATGCTCCGTGCAAAGTTGCATCGGAGAAATATGCAGGTGCGTTGCATGCTCCGAGCATAAAGAAGGCATCAGAGGAATATGCCAGTGTCGCATGCTTCAAGAACATTTTAGTCGATGTGGGGATGAAGGCTGGTGCATGCCGCCAGATGTGTTTGGCGCCTTGTGCCTTGTGGATGCCTCTGGATCATTGATATCATGGCTGATGCAAGGTTAGTATATAATCTCCGTTACACACTCCCCAACTTAAATGAAACGTCGTCCCGACGTTTGTACAATGTACACTTTTCCTCTAATTCGGTCTTTTTCCCTCATGTTACGCTTTGCTTTAGGTATGCTTCAATTTTTTTTCAGTTATTTTTTTTCTCTTTATTTTTCTGTTTTGTGTACATTCCAATCTTTCCTCGGTGAACCAGTTATAATTTTATATACTCGTATTAGCTTCTCTTGTGTTCAAAAACTAGTGTGAATCGTTCAGTCATATTACATGGGCCATTGTTAACATTTTTCAAAATTTGTGAGATGGATGCTCGGGCTTACAAACTTGGAGGGTTAACAAGAAATGCTTGAGGATAATATTATGGCATAAAATAAAAGTCTGTACAATGTTAAATAATATTTCTGTATACATGCGCTCAAATTTTTAGTTTTAAAATTTGTTTCCGCTGTCAATGCCATCCCAATGTTGGGGCTCCGTCTTTGAGCGAGGCCTCCAGTTGTAGGCTGGTAGCACTTTTTCTGAATCCGAGCCGTCATCAGGGATACTAATTTTTTTGCATTCCTCGCCGACTTCTGACTTTTCAACTGGATTATTTTCAGGCGAAAGAATTTTTCGTAGCAAAATCTGTTCGACTCTTTTCTGCTTCCAATACCTTTGATTTCGTCAATCCAAGGAAATTTTTCAGTTAGTCAACCTGGACCCATTCTTAACTTGAATTAATTTTTCTTTCTATCTTTAGCTACATTTGGATTTTTTTGCATTCAATGTATGAATTCTCATTTATTACAAAATTTCTTCATGAAATCCGTTGGTGTGGCATGCGCTTCCTTGCACACAAGGTCTCCAATGTGGTAAGTTATAATTCAAGGACATTCCTTGCATAAATTTGCCGATTCGGTTGAGCTTTATTTGTTTGGTTTTGAAGTTGCCACAAACCAAAGCTTTCGTTGCTTTTCTTTTGTTTACTCATTTGTTTTTTAATTCATTTTGAAATGCTACTTTTAAAAATTCTGCCACTGTGAGCGACGATTTTCGCCTCATTATGATCGTCCATTCTGTCAATTTTTGGCGACTGTTCATCATGTGACGAACGACTTCATTTTCGTTTTCTTGATTTTTTTCCATGGACTATTTTCTTTCAAACATTTTCTTTCGCGTCGAGTTCCCTTTGGTTATATTGCATTCTCTGCATCCGTGTTTGAAACTTGATTGGGGTTAATGAACATCCGAACATCGAATTAGCTATTGATTTTATTAGCTAGCTATTTGTCGCTTTTCAGAGGAAGCTTTGGCTCTCTGTACAAATGTATCAGTGGATCGAAAATACTCCTCGAATAATAGCAAAGCAAGGCGATTTATTTGCCTAAATCCCAAGTACAGTAAGTCGCCCCTGGACGAAATCAAACGACCAATAAACGGGAACTACAGAACACTAATAAAATGAAGGACCATTGAGTTATTTTTAGAATTAAAACTGAACTGACAACCATTCTTGTATCAATATTGAACTAAAAAATACACTGTTTCAATTCTTAAGATAAATTGATAATGTTAGAAAACTAGTAAACCTAACGCTTTACAGATTTTAGCTAGTAGCTAGTCAGAAATTTTGTTTGCTCGCTCTGGTTTCTCTGCAATTTTGTTTTACTAAAGGTATCCGAGCAGGTGAGCGCTTATCATTAAAATAATTTGTGGCTGATTTATCCACCCATTTGCAAATCGCTTGCGGCTGAAGTCGTGCTGATATCTAGCATCAAAATATTGTACATTTTATGAAAAAGACCAGGGTTACACGACCAGATGAATCTACAACTGTTAACAGCATTTCGGAAATTAAAACCATAAATTAACATTTACAAAAAACAAAACTTTTGAAGTTAAAACGCCTTATCACAGCCGCACCAAAAATCGTAACGATGAGAAAATCGGATCTTAACAGTTCAAAATAATCTTTCTACACTCTTGGAACCCTTTCTACAGTCTTCCACAGTTGGCAGCACGTTGCTGTGTTCGCTGCTGCTAGTCGATAAATTAGCTTTTTCCTCGTTCGTGTGATAAGTGGCCCTGGGCCAAAAATAGCTGCACGCCACAGCCGTTATCAAGCCCAATAACAGCAAAAGTCCGCAAACGCCGGCTATGACGATACCCAGCTCGCTTGGTCGGCTGAGACCCGAAGCGCCGTAGATTTTCGAACATTCGGCCGGCTTATCAATCATCACCACCGGCTTGCCGCTCAGCGCTGCCGGACTTGCGCAAGTGATATCCTCGTACCTCAGCACTTCGCACAGTCCTCGCATTTTCTCTTGCAATAGGAAATCTCTCAGCGCGCCGATTTGGCAATGGCAATCCCACGGATTTCCGTTCAGATAAACGAAATGCATTTTTTCCATCCACTTCCGTAGGTAATCGGGCAATTTTACGAATTTATTATTCGACAAATCCAATCGTTGCAGCACCGGCAGCGAATTGACGACAACGTCGTACGGAATCGATTGAATCGAATTTCTCGATAAATCCAGCACTTTCAAGCCTCGATATTCCGACGGTAGTTGGCTGGGGACGTAATCCAGATTCGCGCCGGATAATCGTAGCGTATGCAAATGAGGCAGATCTCGAGTTTGATCAGCGAAAATCCGATCTAGCGGATTATCGGATAAATCCAAATATTGCAGCGATTTCAGTTTCAAATGGCCGCTGTCGAAATACTTGAAACTATTATTAGACAGATGCAGTTCTTCCAACAACGAGTTTTTGAATGCGTTCGGTCGAAAAACATTTGCGAAATCCGCTTGAATAGCCGAAATGCCCAAAAAGTTGCTAGACAAGTCCAAAACGCGCAGCTTGGGAATGATTTCCAAGGCGAATTTCGGAACGAACGGAATTAAATTATTGGACAGATTTAGCGAAATCAAATCCGGCGTCGACTTCAACGCATCGATGACTATCGAATTCAATTGATTTTTGCTCAAATTTAAAATTTTCAATTTCGAATTCTGCCTGAATGAATTTTCGGGCAGCGTCGACAGTTGGCAATTGGACATCGACAGCGATTCCAAGTTGGGTAAATCGTAAAGCAAGTCGAAATTCGACGTGGATATATTGTTATCGGACAAATTCAGCGTGCGCAAATTCGACAAGCCCGAAAACAAATTCGTCGGGAAATCCGAAATGGAATTCATCGATAAATCGAGATCGAACAAATTTCTCAGATGGGCGAACGTTCCCGACGGCAATTTATGCTTGGCAAGGAAATTCTTGGACAAAATCAGCGTCTCCAAATGGCCGGTGCCGGCGAACGTCTCGGGCGACATGTAGTCGATTTTATTTTTCGATAAATTCAAAATTCTCAACGATTTGATATTCTCGAACGTTCGCTGACCGAGCGACGACAATCCGCAATTGACCAAATGCAATTCGCGCAATTTCGCGAATCGTACGAAATCTTGAGTCAGCGAGAAATTGTTTGGATTATTATCCCCGGCTTCTATTCGAATAATCGTGGAATCTTTCGGAATCTGAGGTATCAGTTTTGACAGCGTCCAATCGTTCAACCCTCCGGCTAGGCAGCGCACTTCGGTACTGGTCTCGAGACGAACGCACGTGCAAGTGTCCGGACATTTTTTCGGTACCTGAGCGCCGCGCGCCAAGATGAATACTGAGACGAAAACGGCCGTCAATCGTAGCTGCATGACGTCGAAACGATCAAAAAATGATTTCTAAAAACAAAATGGCAAAAGATGATTTTTAAAAAAAAGACAAGTTTCGCGAGTATTCAGCGCCGAAACAGTGTCGCAAACGAGTTTTTCAAATTGAGACAAATATTTAGTCATGCTTTGTTGAGAACCAAACCTAAATTCGAAAGAGGTCGGGACTGACGATTTAGTAAACAAATTTCGGACATGGTTTCGAATATCGCCCGCACGCCCCCTTGCTTTCTTAACAACGCATACGGGGCTTTGTGTAATTGATCTTCATCAATGTTTTTCCACCGATCCAAGTGTTTGTCCTTGTAAACGAAAAGTCTCCTTTCGCCGTTCGTTTTACCAAAGGCAGATATAATTTCAAACGAAAACGAATTGAAAATGCTAGCTAGCTGTCCGGTCAGTCATAACAGTTTATTAAAAGTGAAAACGCCAACGGTCTCGAAAAATTGAAACAAACAAAAAGGAAACCAGACGCGAATCTTTGAAATTAGCCAGCGATGTTGATTTTAAGCCAACGGCGGCCAGTTAACTTGATTACACGCTGGCGAGCGCACGAAATTAGTTTGACCTATCACTTAGCGCGCGCTGGCCGGCTAGTAAACGAGCAAAAAGGTGTCTTATTGCATCACAATCGCCACTAGACGAGTAAACGGCTGGCGAGCGAACGATCTGATACTTCGAGTCCACTAGCTGGTTAACGGCTAGCAAGCGCACGAAATTAGTTTGCCCTCCTAGTAAACGAGCAAAAAGGTGTCTTATTGCATCACAATCGACAGTACAGTAGATTTCGTAAACGACTGGCGAGCGCACGATCTGACACTTTGCGTCCATCAACTCGTTAACGGTTAGCAAGCGCACGGAATTTGACTGACCGCTCTCTTTACGCTCGCTAGCCAGCAAGTTAACGCGCTAGCTGCTTCAACTTTCTTGCTCGCAAGCTGCCTTATAGAAAACGATGAATCAAATTGCAGCGTGATGGATGTATTTATTTTACGCAAGACTTGCCAGAAGAAGATTCAAAGGCGAAACGAAGCTAATTTAACTTACGCAAAACTTTTTTCCCTCTCCATTTCCCGCCGAGATATGGAGGATACCCATATTCTCAAAGAAGCATAAGCTTTTTTCAAAGTTTCTCGATCAATGGTCGAAAACTAAGGCGGGAAGCAAATTCTATGTACGTACATTCGGCTTTGTTCTCGGTGTAGGGGATTCTTCCTTCGAGATTCTTCGTCAAAATTGACTGGTTAGGCGAGGCAACGGGCAATATCTCAATGATTGGCGTGCAAAAAAACCTCAAGACAGTCATTCAGAAAAAAACCTCAATACATACTTCAAAAAAACCTCAAGACACCCTTCAGCCAGTGGAGAAAAATGCTCGGAGCCGTACTTTCGTCAGCAACAAACCTTAAACGTAGTTATTCGCAAAACTAAAAAAAAATAATCATTTCCTCGGAGAGGGAAAATGATGAACAAAATAGATGAAATCCAACACGCCACTAGGGCCTAGCTCGAAAATGATCGCCGTAAATCCCCGAAGGCGATATGTCATTTAAGGGGAAAAGACTGGCGAAAAATTAATGAAGCGACCGCTCGCGCCGACCGCCGAGCAAGTAGACTGATTTAGTGCTGCGTTCGAAATGCGAAGATGCTCGTATTAATCATTCGCCGACTTATTTTTAGTTTTCGCACGGCGATATTGAGAAATTATAATAATCTATGTAGATTACATAGTTTCCCAGAGCCGGCGGCACGTATTAGGCGAAATCTTACTGAGAAAAATGATTAAAACTTTGTTTTCGATTCAACTATAGAAAGGAAGTGAAGTCGGACAAAGTAAGCCGAAAGGAAAACAAGAGCAACGAACTAGGTACTTCCGATGGCCTTCACGAGCGCGTGATGACGTCACCGTTCAGGAAAACTAGAGTTATCGCGTTTTCTGCCATAAAACTGACCACTGGCCGATAGTTCCGTGCTTTTAAAGCTAAGACATTTACACAGCGCTTGTTTGCGTCGACCACACTACAGTTCGGACATGTGGTCATTTTTGCAACGATCCAAACGGAAAAAACCACTGGCCACCTTACTTTCATTGACTCTACGATACTCAAGTGCGCTAGGTCGACACGAGTGCCCTAATCTTTTGGCGCGCAGGTGTTAAGCCAACTGGTCAAGCAACCGCCAAACGAAATACTGTCCAACACGAAATGCAGCCTCGAGGTTCATCGACGGTCGATTGACTAATTCCGCACGAAAGCGAACAAAGAATGGGTTGTAAACCGAGATTTAAAGGGCAAAAACTCGAAACGACCCGAACCGAGACCGCGGTTTGAGGTCCGTTGACACGCGCCCCCTCCGCTCGACTGTAATCTTATCCGTGCGGATTTAAAATCACGAATCCGATTTGTGCGCGAAACGAATATGCGGAAAACCATATTAAACGATTTAATAATGGTTTAACGCGCAGCGTCGACTTGTTTCCAGGGTCGAATTTCGAATTCAATCTCGTCACGCCGATTCTATAGTTCTCACTTGAATGGCGAGACCTTCGAACCATGCCAATGACTGTACAACAGTAACACACCTAATAAATACTTTAAATGACCAGCGCAATCAACTGGAACGTGAGATAATCGACCGTCGATCAATTGTCGATTGTCAAACTACAGTTGATGATTGTCAAGTTCAATTGTCGATTGTCGAATCGAATTCGATTGTCGCAACTGTAAACAAAGTTTCAAAACAAAAATCGCGTCCTAGCCAGCGACTTACGCGTGCGCTTGCGCTAGCTAGACTAATTTAAGGATCCGTATACAGAAATCCCTTTTGATTATTTACAAAACGGCCTAAGGGGCGACGACATCGTCGAAAATCACGAATTTGTCCGTCGCCCGACGTCCGTTCTATAAAAATAAGACGTCCAGCTGTGCGAAACAAAATCCTTCCATTCATCGGGACAGTCGCAATTAAAAGATAATCTCCGTTATTTTCTCTTGTCTGCGCTTTTTTATGACCCCGTAAACCCCCGTGTTCGACGAAGGTCACCTGCTCAATAATAAAACATATTGAGGTTCGATTTCTCGATATGCAAATTCAGTTGCACGCGACGCGTCCGAACTGTTATAGTCGGTGACGTCACGGTTGCGAGTTTCGTACTTTTGCCTGGTTGGCGCCTATCCGCGAACAAAAAGCGTCGCAGCGAGTCGACTCGCGCGCCCTGGACGAAAATGCTAAATTTTCAGCCAGTGACGTCACTGTGTGGAGAGAGTTTCAAAGGCTGACTCACCTTGAGTGGAGTCTAACATACAGTAAGCTCTCGAGTCACTTCCAGCCAGTCGTCTTTCGAAAGCACTTACGTTTCTGATTTTCTCCCGTTAACTTCCTCGTAATGGAGCTTAATGTGTCCGAAACGGATGGAACCGGTCGCCGAAATGCTCTCCAAAACGAACCGCCGGTCGGCTGACGCGTACACTATTATATTTCGGTGTTGTCAACTATTGAATGGTTAATTTATGCGGTTGGTCGGACGGTCGGCGGCGGTCGTTCGTCGTTGACTAATTGGATTCTGAGGGAGGCGTGCCGCGACGTCCTTCGGGTCCGCGACGGGTAAATGCTAGCTTCGGCTGATGTCCAGTCGCGAAATCGGTTCGTCGGCGATAATATCGAATCACAACGTACGCTTGCCGACTATAGCGTACGGTATTGATTCCATATTAGGAAACTGAAAATTACGTTTAGTCCGTCAGTAATTTACATAGAATAAGTCCCGGGACGATGATGGGGCAGCCAGTGCTTCTTTTTTGCTTTTCGAGAGCCGAAAGTAGCTCTTTTGTTAAATTTCTGAGCTCGGTACCTTTCACGCCTGGTTGACTGCCCGAAACTGAGTTAGATCGCGTGCTTGTGATCTGTTTTGACATTTCGGCTTATGAGTAAAAAATTCATGAGATTCATAGACCAACGTGGTCGAACGAGGAGCCGGGCCTCATTAGGCGAGCCGTTTAATTCCGCGGTCCGAAGAAGACATCGACCAGCGCGCGTGCGTCCGAGGTGTCCGTCGGCGATTAGCACGTTTGTTATACAATAATTAGCTAGTCGTTTTCAATATGGCTAGAAGCCCCCGAAAACCCGTCGGGGAGGTCGATATCGAGCAAAATTAATCAGTTAAATAATGTCTCAATGTTTACAACCGACCAACTATAGACGGTGGCGATTTGAATGAATTTCAAAAGCTCGGACAGCCGCCGGACGTTTTACGTGTTTTCATTGTAATTGAACGCGCCACCGACACGTCAACAAGCACAATAGAAACGAATTCATTAGCAGACCAGCGATTTTCCGATGAACAACAAGTGCATTGAAAATGCACTATTTCGTGCAAAGCAAGCACAGTTAGTCTGTTGGACACTCCACAGTTTGCAATTATTCATGTAAGAAACAGCATTTATCATAACAAAAACAAACAAAACAGTCTAAAAAAAGTTTGCATGTCTTTTTTCTTCTTCTCGACTTCTTGAAATTGTAACAGCAAGTTACATGCAAGCAAGCGAGCTAAAACTTACATCAAACAAACGCGCCTTGCACAGATTTGATGCTGTCAGTGTTTTACAACACTTTACACTTATGAACTTGTTGGTTATATTTAAAGAATGCAAAAAATGACGACACTTTACACGTTTGTCCATGAGTTCAAATTTTTACTGATTGTCATGTAACTTTGGTTGTACTGCATAATTGAACTTTAAAGTGGAGCCAATAAGCCTTACTTGAAATCCGAGAGTGGCTTTTAAAAAACATCACAAGAAGTTTTAGAAAAGTAGGTTTTTTGGAAGAATAGGATGACGGTAAACCCTTTTTCTGTAATCGATTTGAGGTTCAAACTGACTTTTAAAAGCATAAAGGCAAGTCAGTTTTTTTTTTTATGGTTTGCCTGAAAATCCCAATCAGAAAAAAAAGTCCGCTTCTTGCATTGTCCATTAAAGCTAAGCTTTCTTTAAAAAGTTATGTGAAACAATATTTATTTTCAATGTTCTGTCGAAAAAGATGTAAAAATTGTTGCGGTTCGTAAAGTTTTTTCGCTAATGCGGCTGGACAAAAAGTACAGTAATACTAAAGTTGAGATTTACAATCTGAATTCAGATATTGAATTTCGAACATGTAGTCAGATTCAGGGAGACAGCAAGCCGTTGTCTGCGTCGTCCTGAATGCTAAAACTCAATATCTGAATACGGGTCGTAAACTATAACTTGAGGATTTCTGTACTTTTATCCCAGTAAGAGTTGTGAAAGGACATTAATCAAGTCATATTAGCCTTATTTTCAACTTTAAATTTAAATTTCGGATGTTCCTCGAATCGGTAAGTACTGCTTTTATTACATGCTTGAGCTAAAATTCAGTCATTTTATTTGTTTTACATTTCACAAATCTTTCACTTTCGTGGATACACTCTGCTTCAGTTACCATCTCTCAATTCCCCCTAAGGCTAACAGTCATACATTTTTATCATTGTTTCACAAATTGGCAGGAATCGATACAGGGCTAGCATATTTTGTCTTGGACCAAGGCTTATTTGCTTCCATTTTGAAATTCACAATAGATTTGAGTTTTGTCACTTTTTCGTATAAAATCCCTTTAAAACTTGACTTGTTTTAATGTTTTTCAAACAAATAATTAAAACATCATTAAAATTACAAAATATCAGACAAAACTTTGGCACTCATTTTGTTCATTCATCGTCGCTGTCATCGTCCACGAGTTTCGCCATTTTTTTTGGTTGATAATCGGACCTGTAAATCACTAACTTTAGAGCAGAGTTCTTGTTTTTCGACAGTGTTTACGAGTACCCGTAAAGTTCATCTTCAGAATCGTCGTTTACCAATGCAAATTCAGGAGGATCTTTGAAACGTAATTCTAAAAGTAAAATAAGATTCACAATAATTCACCACGACAGACGGATTCGTACGAAAATAGTTCATGATCCTCTGGAATTGTCCACTATAGTTCATTGGCTCTTATGAATTTTTGATTTTTTTCTAATGAAAACAAGATTCAATACCTGCAACAATATCCGGATTCGGAGCGTACACGAACGCCATGATGAAGAGGTACGTATTCAGCAAGGCGTAGAACGATAAGAACTCAGCTGAAGAACCATAGTGGGTCGATAGTTCCGACACGAAATTATCTTCCAAGGTTGGTGCCACACCGTACTTCAAAGTGGACATGGTTATCGTGACGATGATAACGAAAATCATCAGGATAGTGAAGAATTTCAGTCGAATATCTGTTTCAAAAGAAGATAGATAGTTCAAATTGATATAAGGATAAGAGTCTCGGTACGAATATTAAATAAACGCAGTTTAACATGATATAAGCATGCGAAACGAATCCTGCACATCCTACAGTATGTGCTCTTACCAAAATAAGGCAAATTTCTCAATTCGCGATAAGCTCTGATGATCAAGTACGCCAAATACAAAACGTAAACGCAGCCAGTGATAAAGAAAAATATTTTAAAGCTCTGAAGTTTCAAAAAAATTTGATTGTTTCTCAAATTGTAACGATTTGAAAGAAAGTAATACTTGAAAACTGCCGAAATTCAGTATTTCCGAGTAATAATTGAGATCTCTGGACGAATTATACCTGTCCCACGTGGACAGTGTTACAGCCGCCAGCCATATGAATCCGACGAGTGCGAATTTCGGAAAATAAAACTGCTGCAATTTTCTCACGCTCTGAAACAAATTTCCGACCGTTAAGAGCATTTGTAAAACATTTGTGAAACTTGCTCCTAACCTGTCTTATTCCGTGATAGACACACAACCAAAATAGCAACAACGTGCACAAAAATGTAGTTTGAAATAAAGCATCAATGATTCCCGGCAAGGGAGTGTTTACCAAGAAAATCAACGGAAACAGCGGATCTGAAAGGAATTAAAATATTGTTATAGAGTTCGTCGAACCTGCGTCTCCGACCTACCGTCATACAACACTAACAATGGTAATAAGTAGGCTATCCATTTTTGTTCCATAGACCATGTTTGTAATGGATATGATTGTAACGTTTTATAGAACCAAATCTGCAAAAACCAGCAAAATAAAGCATTAGATTTCCACATAAAAAGTCTCACAATTTTTGTACCGAGGCCAAAAACGATAAGAAGACGAAAATAAATCGAAACCAAATTTCCAGTTTGGTAAAATTTGGATTATAACTCTTGAACTAAAAATGTGCCTCATAAAGAGCAAACCAGTTGCAAGATTGGTCTCAAAAGGGCACTTACGTAAAATATAACATTTTTAACATTGTAGGTCTTTTTAAACAGTTCCAACCCGTAAAACTTTACAGTAAACAGGTACTGTCTATAGTCAACGTATCCAAGGTGGGATACTGTAATTTCGTCGCATTCCTAAATTCAGACTAATGCGAATAATACTTGTACCCGATAATGAATTAATTTTACAAATAACTTGCATTTCCTCTGCAATTTAGCATGGCTGTTCGATTTCTTAATTCTAATCCTCCGTACACTACATCCACTCGATTTATATCGTCGAACAATCCCTTGATATCCACTGAGATATTCAGCTTAGTTTCATAGACAGTTCCTGAAAAAAAAGTTTTAAATTTTGGCTCTCATTGATGTTCAGGAGCAGAAATCGTGTCGAAAACTTTTTCACATGCGTTTCGATGTAAAACTTGCTTCTACCTGACTGGCCATCGTCTAAAATTAGTTTCGCCATGACCCAAAGCTGTTGGCAATACGGTGACAACATCGGACTCGGAAGTGAGAATGGTCCAGTGAAAAAATCTGTAGAATTCGAAATTTCCAAATACGACCGAATTCGAGTCGATGTTATTGGAGGGCCTAAAATTGTAGGGTCGTTGCAACTGTTGAAATTTATTTTGCAACTATAGTTGCCACTGTAGTTACAATTATTTATTATAAAATCGGCCTTGCCTGCTAATCCGATGAACAAGAATAATAAATTCACCAACACGAAAACGAGGAAGACCAGTCCGAATTGAGGCTTGCTCATCACGTACAATCTCATTTGAACGTTTCTAAAAACGAGTGATCTAATTATGTGTGACCTAGTTTCATTGACCTACTTTACTGTCAACTAACTTTTCGCATCTATCGTGATGATATTTTGGACCGTTCGTTTGTTCCAACTTGGCCAATGGCGCAGTAACTGTTTCGTTAATTATCCTCTTCATTTCCGTTGTCCAAGATCCTGATTCGCCTTTCGGCGCTGGTAGAACGTCCATGAGTACCGAAAACGGGTACGAAACGTTTTCAGCAAAAAATCGACCTCCGTCCGCCGAAAACGAAGAATGAAATTTCGTTTTCGTTTTATGGCCCGATTTCCATCCGAACAAACAACATTTTGGACGAAAATTTCTATTTGTCAGCGCCGCTTCGGCTTCTAACATACACACAGACGCAAAACCTGATAAAAGCCATCTACATTTTATTGATCCTTGGTGGGCGGGATAGAAGCAGAATGGCTATGTTCTAATGCTATAGAAAGATGGATGAAGAAAATGGTTCAAGTTTTGGATCAATATATAGTCGGTAAAGCCGCTAGCCAGCGATAAAAACGAACCTTCCTTTGGCTTTTTGTGAGCTCGAAATTTAATTTAGAAAAATAAGGCTGTTTTTTTCTACATTTAAAAAGTTTAATCTATGAAGAAAAAAAAATGCAGATCAGGGAAATCGAAAGCGTCAATATAGTCTCACAGCGACGGCAATAATTAAGGCCAGATTTTTAATCTCTCCAGTGATTCGCAGGTTCACGAGGATAATGAGAAGAAAAAAAATTTTGAGGAAAAAACAATTAGAATCCCCTACCAAAACGAAATTGGCACGAATTCTACATCGTTAAGTTTTATTATTTCTTCTCAGCAAACGCTGAGGTAGAAGGATCCTTCATTTTGAAACAAATATCTCGCTGTGCCGAGGCAGCAATCAAGCAAGAAACTTTTTCGATGTTTGTCAAAATCTGTTTTTAATTCATTGTTTTTATTTGATATTCAAGTAAGTTTGCAATTGAACTGTACAAAAATCGATTGTTTTGTTTTGATGTTGCGATTTCCCTACAGCTGATGAAAAGCAGTTGCGTAAAATTATGATTTCATTAGCCGACTGATTTCCTTAAGTTAGACAGTGACGTCATCTCAAGCAATCGCGGAAGTTTTTTTAACTTTTCGATTTCCGCGCAAATCGCTACTGAATAATTAACTTGTGTTATCACTTGCTGAAGCTGTCAAAGTCGACGATTTCCCGCCCACAACTTCACCAGCCATTTTTTTCATTGATTTCACCAAGCTTGACAGCGCTTTTGAGTATGACGTATACAATTTCCACCCTTTATAATAGACAGCGCGGAAGCCTGTTTGGTTTCACGATTTCTGCGGAAATCGAAATTAATTGCACATCAACTTGATTTATGACTTGCGGAAGCTGTGCAAGCCAGCGATTTTTCTCTTCCAACTCCATGCGCCATTTTTAGAGATTTGAATGAATTAGCTAGTGACGTCACATTCAGCCGATTTGTTTTTCGCGGCGATTTCCCCACGCATTACGGTTTAGACAGCGCGGCTGATTCCGACTACAAATCCTAATATGTATGTATGCGCAATATCCGTGTCTGATGATTTTCAATGTTTGCACACCTCCAAAATATGATACGGCGCGAAACGTCGTCGTCGGCGCAAGTTTCGCTCGCTCGCTAAACGTTTCCAATTTCACCAAGTCAACTTTTCACAAACAGCGTCGCATTTTTGATAAAACACACTATGAAACTTTTTTTTCAATCAAAATGACGCGCGCAAGCGACATTTTGTTATATTTTCATTCTATATTTATTATATGTATATCAACTATAGTTGTTCTATAGTTGTACTGTGTAGCTTGATAGCTAGCTAGCGTCTCAGTTTATGCAAACGCTATCTAATATTCGCGTTTAAAATATTACAATTTTCGATATTTATCTCTAAACTTTTGCCGAACCCTTTCATTTTAATTGGAAATTGATAATTCGTTCTCGTTTTCGTTTCGCCTTGTGTCATACATACCTCGTGGAAAAAACAAAATTTCTCATCGCTTTTTTAATTTAATCGCGCTCGCCACCGTCGATTCGTCCGACGATAGTCGCACGCGCGTCGATTCGACTTCGAACATTCGATTGCATTTTGGTTGGTATCACATTTTTCGGTCCTTAACATTTTATTTTTTACAGTTCATCATTTTTACTCGTTGCTCATCTCGACGAGCAAAGAATATGTGGCTGTGGATCGGCTTACTGTGCCTTACGGCGCCGTACGTGAAATCGCTGGACTTATGGCTGGGAAGTAAAAGTAAGATGCTGTTTTTTTTCACGTGCCATCGCCTATTGTGTTGATTTTATATAAAAGTTCGACAAAACAAATTTTTCGTCATATCTTATGGGTTACAGGGCAAGTTCGAAAGTCATTCAATGAAGATACAATTGTTTATCAGGCATTTTTAAAGATAGAAAAACTAGACAGTGACTTTAAAACGTGAAAGCGCCGTGATAATCGCTGGCAAGCACCGAAAAAATCGCATGCTACTCATGTAACCTTTCCAAGGCGAGCTTACAGCTGAATTTCGCTAAATTACATCTAATAACAAACTTGGAACGAAATCAAAACCCGAGGCAAAATAAATCACATGCTTTAACATTGGCAAGGCGTAATTTCTGTTTGATTCTAAGCTTACTCGTCAATCACGATGATCTCGCGAGGCTCGGATAAAAGAAACGATTTCATCCACCAACGCCCGACGACCACCGTACCTCCTCCTGATAAATGTCAGTTTTAATTTCGTTCATGCATAATTAACGCGGATTATATAGTTGAATTTTGTGCGTGGTAGTTTGCTCGTTTCGTGACGGGGCAGTTTATTTTTTTTTAGTAGTTTTGCACGAAAGTCAATCGAGATTGACATTTGACACAAAATGTTTGGTTTTAATTGAAAAAAATTCGTCGCGTATCTTCGTCGTTTTTTTCCACGATCTAAAACGCGACGCAGCAATTTAATTAAGTGTCGAGCTGTTGCTTTTTGTTTGCGAAATTGTTTGATTTCGATTAAGATTATTTTAATAAAAAAACAAGTCGTCGCTGCTGCAATGAAGGGCAGAAAAGTGAAACTAAACAGCAACATTCACAACAAAATTCGATTTTTCCAAAATGCATCTGATCAAAAAAAAACAACCTTTTTGATTTCTACGATTTCTTGATTTTCCAATTGTAGATTTGCTTGATTTTCATGTTGTATAGTCGTTTTTGATTTCCATTTACAGCCAATTGTGATTTCAATTCAGCCATTTTTGATTTCTTCACAACAATTTCAGATTTCGATGTAAATCTTTTTTTAATTTCCATGTGCAGCCTTGTTTGATTTTCTTGTCCAGCACTTTTTTGATTTCCTTGTACAGCACTTTATGATTTCATTGTCCAGCACTTTTTGATTTCCATTACTGCACTTTTCGATTCTATTACATCTATTTTTTAGTTTTTTTTCTTTATTTTACTGCACATTATACTTCCACGCATTTCGATTCGCGTATCATGAATTTTTAATAACTCTAAATTAAAAATGTCTAAAAGATGAAAATTAATTACTACGTCAGTCGAGCGTCATTAAAATAATTTGTGAAACAAATCTGACGTACCACCAGATACCTTATCTCTGTCGTTCGACGGTTATTATTATAAAGAAGGATGATTTCTATTTTCATGAAACAAATTATCCTTTTTCCAGCGATAGTGACGTCTCGATCTTCATTCATCCCAATGAATAAACATTCATTAACAAAAGTGGCAAAAACAATCCAGCGCTCGTAATTTGAAATGCGTTCGTTAGTTTAGCGAAAGCGAGGTGACATTTTTTGCTTTTTTCGATGTTAATCGTTTTTTGCAACATAAGAGGCTCAGTTAGCTACTCGGCGCGATCTCCAGCTAGCTAGCGCGTTTTTCCAGCTCGCTAAACCGATTTTCCAGTTATTTGGTGCGATTTTCCGGCAATTCGATGCGATTTGCCAGCAAGTCTGATGTTTTCAGCATGTCGTGACGTCACTATTAGACAGTCGAGCCTGAAACAAAGAATGGCCCCGGGCGACACGATTTTTCAGTCGATTTATCAACTGGACGATTTTACTACGCGTTTTGTCTTTTGGTGTAATAATTTGAAATGAACGATTGTTTCTGTTGGCGAAAAACGAAGAACGTGTATGGCACAACTTGGTTATGTGACATGTTTTTGAATTGACGAAAAGTTTCTTCATTCTCGTTTCGCTTTCGAGTCCATTTGAAAATATAGACGGTGAAATGAAAATGGTTTTTGCTCTCTTGTTTCTCGTCATCGCCCACGAATATCTTTCTTCGAATCATTGACTATTCGAAACCAACCAACGTGACGCTTTTTTTGTTTTTTCATCTTTGAATTGCGTGCATCGGTCGTTCGAAATCGGTCTCATGCTGACACGATGTTCATGGCAGCCATTTTTTTCTCGATATGTCCGACAGCGATGATAAGCTAAAAATGTCGACCGCCCAACGTACAAAGGACAACGGATTTTTAGTTTTTCGTTGCGTTTCATAATTTCGACCGATTTGCGATTTCCAATTACAGCCAAATTGCAGCGATTTTCGTTAAACGGCGTTTTCACGCGCAAATTTAATCGCTGGTGCGAGGTTGGATTTGATTTTGACGTATTATTTTGTGTTTTATCGGAGTTCATTGGAGACCTCGTTTTTACATAACGTAAATCGGGCTTAATTGTCGAGAAAATCGGCGGAAATCGCGCGCCACAGCGCGATGTTTACTGATTAATCTCAATTTTCGACTGTGCGATTTAACTGCGAAACGAGCAAATCGCGGAAACGAGACCGACGCTGGCGAGGGAGGACTTGCGTCTCGTTTCCGACTAAATATCTACCGGAATTTTGGTTTTGGCGATTAAATTGCTTTAACGCGACCCAGACACAGCGACGATCAAAAATAAAGGCTTCTGTTGCTCGATTTCGCGCAAATTTACAGCCCGACTTACCGATCGGTCGGTGGTACGGATTACCTTCTCGACATTTTTTATTAATTTCTTTTTCGAATGTTTTCCTCATTCGTCATTTGTTTTCCAACTTCGGCGTTGTTTACATCGCCGGCGGCCGCTTGTTCATCCGCCGTCGATTAATCCCTCGAACCCTCGAAGCCTTTTTTGCTTTCGAAATCGTTTCCGCCGATCGTTTTTGATTTGAGCGAGTCGGCGGCACTGGCTAATTGGCCTCTGGCGCCAAACACACGTGCGCGATTGAAAATCTTTTCGATAATTAAAATTTCACAAGACTTTTTTTTTCAAACAGTATCAATAATAAATTTTCGATCGTCGTCATCCGATGAACGCTGCCAGCGTTTCGATATATCGCTGTACAGCGCTGCATTCTTGCTTTTCTTCGCAATAATCAAGTGTTAATCAAAGAAAGTGGTTCGGATCTAAAAACTTTATATCTTTCCTTCCATCATTTTTCAACGCCTTACATAGTTCGCTGTCTACGCTTGAAAAATGCTTGCGATGATGAACTTCGGACTTAGCGCTGTGATTTTGAATATCGGATTTGCCACTGTCCAAGGATTAATGTGGCGCGATCGCAAATATCATAGTAAGAAATTTTAGTTTTATATGGAATATTGCGCGCTCATTTTTGTTCTTTATATTTTTTTTTAACTGCGGCAGCGATTACTGTTATCTTGATTTACCTACTATTTCTGATATGGTTGCAGTCTTTTGACTGTCATTTGATATTGCAAGTCTGACAATAACCCCAGACAATAAAAATAAAAAATGTAACTGGATCCGAGCGTTTGGAAACCAAAAAATTATGTATATAGTTGCTCGCTTACAATGTTCGACTAATTCTTTTTGATGCGCAGGAGATTTTAGCTGATCGAGTTTGATATAAGGCCAAGAAATAACACATAATATTGACTCAGTCGTGCAATTACTTTGTTTGCCAAATTGGTTTTTCCTTACTAAATCCACTTCTAAGATGGCAATATTCGGTTGCCAAAGTAAAGGCTAAAGAATCTTCCCTACCAATTAGCTGCATGATTAATTGAATCACCTGATGTTTCATGAGACATACTGTACATCATGTTTTATAATTGGATTACTTGTCTAAAAAAACAAGCAAACATCTGATTAAATACAATTTTTTTGTTTTTTCCAAATGTAAACCGAGTTAATTCTGATTTTACATTTGATTAATGAGGAAGTCATACTGTATTGTTTACGTTAACATTTTTCGTATATTTTATTGATGTACCTTGAAATGTAAAAAAAAAAAGTTTTTTATATAATTAAAACTCATCGCCCACGTCGTATGATAATGTAAAATTGCAATAAATCTATCTCGGAAAATTTATGACGATTGTAAAAAAAGAGTATTTATATAAATTGCTCATTTTGATTTACAGGTTGCTCGGGAACCGAGAACGGATTCAACAGACTGCAACACCCAGGCTCCTATATCGATAATTTGAAATTGCTGTACGAGGAGTGCAAAATCGTTATGGGCAATCTGGAAATCTCGCATATCACCCAAGATGATTTGGATAAACACGGAGGACCCGACGCGTTAAATTTTCTCAGCAGTATCGAACAAGTGAGTGTACCGGATAAAAATTGAAGCGACGCAATGCAGTATTAAGTGAAATCGAGTTGCAACTTCGTGCGAAATCAAGACGCTGCATCTTATGATTTCAAAATGCACATTTTGCGAAATCAGTTTGATATGAATTCAAGAAGTCAAAACGTTGCATCGTGGAAATCGAGATGCAGCATCTTGTGAAATCGAGGTGCAACGTCATACGAAATCGAGATGCAGCGTGTTGCAAAATCACGATGCAACATCGTGCGAATTCAAGATGCTGCATCGTGAGAAATCGATGTGCATCATTGTGAAGTCGAGCTGAAGCTTCACGTGAAATCCATTGGCACCAGGATGCAAAATCAAAGTGCAACATCTTGCGAGATCGAGATACAGCATATCAGCATTTGCAACGTAAATCCACAAATAATAAAAAAAATCACTGATTTTTACATATTTCAGGTTCATGGTTATGTTTTGATTGTTCTTAATCAAATAACGACCATTTCGCTGCCGAATTTGCGAATTATTTGGGGCGACGAATTTTACGAACCGAGAATTGACGACGGCAATTCGTCCATCGTCCAAATTGGCGGGCAATACGGATTGTTCGTCATGGACAATCCAAATTTGGAAATACTGGATTTACGTTCTTTGAGAGGTAGGTTTCTAAATCCAGCTATTTATTACATGACTTCCACCCTTTTTTATATTGTTTTTTATTTTTCTTCGATAGCTGTCCACCTAGCTTCCATTGGCCTTTATTTGAACCCATACATTTGCCACTGGAAGACGATCGACTATCATCAGATTTTAGGCGAAAATTACGCGGAGAGGATCAAAATAATTTCAAATTTTAAACAGTGCGAAGAAACAAACAGTAAATTTTTTGATTACAAATTCAACTATATAGTTAAGTTTTTCCAGAAATCGTGTTTTTCTTGCAGAAGATATTACTTGCGACAAAAGTTGCGATAAGTGCTTCGGACCGTTACAATCGCAGTGCCAACAACGTATGTATCTAGTGAGATTTTTTTTGTCTCACTTGCAACCGTTCAAGCATTTTGTCTTTAGTTTATCGCACCAATTGCGCGGCTCAGTGCCCAAATCAAATGTGCTACAATTCCACTTCGCTGTCGTCGAAATTTTGTTGTCATTCGGAATGTGCTGCTGGCTGTTTCGGACCGACGGACGCTGAATGTTATGTAAGTTCAAAAAACAGATAATCAGCTAGGAACAGCATCTGATGATTGCTGCTCCAGCAACATCGGCTAATTGCCGTTCCTGCAGCATCTGCTGTTTGCTTTTACTGATTGATCTGCGATGCGTAGATGATGATTGATCTGCGTTACCATGATAAAATTAGTGAAACTGAATTTGATCGAAACCAACAATAGACAGCAATTTTGTTTGCTTTTAAGGGTTGTGATAAGTTTCAAGATGGCAACAAATGCGTTGATAAATGTCCATCGCCCGAACTCTACGACAGAAAATCCATGCAATGGATTAGACAGCTAAATGGAAAATATGCATACCAACGACTGTGTATCGACAAATGTCCAGTGCATACTGTAACTCATAGAGATGCTTGCGTGGCCAGGTGCCCGGAAAACCACTACATCAACGGCAGTAGACATTGCATGCCTTGCGTCGATAGTTGCCCGAAAAGTAGCAAAAGTCGACGTACTTGAGAACTTTTTTGCAACTTAGATTTAACAATTATTTAGCGTGCCACGTGAGGGAGACTATAACGGACTTGAACATCAAAAAATTCGAAAACTGTACCGAAGTTCAAGGCTTCATTCATATTGGTGTGATGAGCTTCGAAAGCGGCAAACATTACTCGACCAATAACGAGTGAGAGTTTTATTTCATTTTCACGCCTGAAAGATGTGAATATGTGTGCTAAATTTTGGTTTTTTTTGATTAGACGAATTGAGTACAAAGGAATAACAGTTAACGATTTGGAGTTACTATCCAATGTACGAGTAGTGAGCGATTACATCATAATCGAGTCCGGTCCGTATTTGACGAACCTGAATTTCTTGAGAAATTTACGTAAAGTCGAAGGCCGGCTACCGTTCAGGTTAGTTGGAGACAATTTTTTTGTTTTCTTTGCAACAAGTCATGCATAGACTAAGATTGAATATTTTTAAGAAGATAGACTATAGACTAAGATTGAATATTTTTAAGACTAAGAATATTTTTTTTGTGTTTCCTCACTGTCTACAATTGCAGGGACAAAGTTTCATTTCAAATTTTTGGCAATGACAATATGGAATATCTGGGCTTGGTCAACTTAAAAGAGATCACCAACGGAGAAGGCTGGATAAAGGATAATCATGATTTATGCTACGTTTACAATATCCCGTGGAATAAGGAAATCGCGAAATCACCCGCTACAGTTAAATACGAAACAAATCGACATCCAGATCTATGCAGTGAGTTTTTCCCGAGCTGGCTGAAGCAGGCATTTGCGGTATTATTTTTGTTTTATTTCAGACGAATCTATGTCGGTTTGCGATTCATCCTGCGATTCGTCGAAGGGCTGTTGGGGTCCAGGTGCTCACATGTGCTACGAATGCAAGGATTGGAAACTAAATAATAAAATCTGCGTCGAAAGCTGTTCTCCCGAGGATGGGTATAGTTTGAATTATTTTAATTTTAAATGGCTTCCCTAAAATAATATGAATTATTTTGTCTTCAGATATTACGAACCATCGCCGAAAGTTTGTTCCACTTGTCATCACGAGTGCGTGACTTGCAACGGATCGGTACGAATTGAGAAACACTCAATTTGAAGTCATTTTCAACATGTTATGGTTTCATTTTTCAGACATCTTTCGATTGCTTGCGGTGCAAAAATGCATCACTAAATGGTGAATGTGTTCCGTCGTGCCCTGCAGGTGAATACTATTTTAATGAGTCCATCAAAGTTTGCGAAAAATGTCATGAAAATTGTTTTTCATTCGGGTAAGTTAACTAACGTTATTTAATGAACCTGATAATTAAAAAATCTACCATCAATGCGCTTTAAGTTGCTCCGGACCGGGAAACTTTGTCGGCAACGGCGGATGCAATAAATGCAAATACGGAATCTTTGACGATGAGAAGCAGATTGTGGTAGGGATCGACTGAAATTTGTTCAATTTTGTATTCGATTTATTATGTCACGTTCAAATTTATTTTAGGCTCCTTGCCTTCATGAAATATCTCAAGATCATTGTTCGACGCAGAAGAACCAGTCGAATTATTTTTGGGCTTCGCCGAACGACCCGAAATACATATCGATGATCGAAATCGGGGTAAATTGAGATCATTTTAGCTCTGATCTGTCGTCGAATTTATCAAAGTTCTTTACTCTCAGGTTTGCGTTAAATGTGCGGACGTTTGCAAACAATGTTCTCGTTACGGACATCGAGAGCGTGAGCACAGTTGCGTTTGCGTCAGTCATAGAGTTTTACCTGATGCTAACGCCAGATACGGCGTTTGCGCCACTAGCTGCCCATAGTAATGAAATATATTTGTCGCTTATCTGATTTTTCTACGAGTTTCATTTGCACTTTTCAGCAATAATTTTGAAACTACTTCGACCGCTGATCCTACGGTAAAAGAATGTTTTCCGTGCGACAAACAATGCGATGGTTGTTACGGTCCGTCGTCGGCCGAATGTTACAATTGCAAAAACTTTCGAGTCTACGATAAAAATACTGTACACTTACCCACATTCTACAAACATTTCAAATTTTCACAAGATACATCTTCGTGTTCAGGAAAAAAGTTTCAACTGCACGGAAGCCTGCCCGGCTGATTTGCCATTTCCGTCGCTGGTCGACAAAACTTGCTTCGAGATTGATGCCGAAAAAGTTACTCAGAATGAGTAAGTTATGACAATTTCTAAGCGAAATCTGTCTTTCAGAAGTCGCAGACGGATTTAATATTCAGGGAGAAAAAAGTAAAAATCGTCATCGTGGCTGTCATTGCGACGTTCGCAATCGCGCTGATAGTCGTTTGCATCGCCGCGTACGTGTACCGTCGGAAAACTCTCGTCTTGAACAAGCTGAACATTCCCGACGAATGTTACGAAATGAATTTGGCGGCTAAGCCGGATTTGTCGCAACTACGACTGATTACGGAAATGGAGCTGAAACGAGGAGGAGTTTTGGGTTACGGCGCTTTCGGAACGGTGTTTAAGGTGCAATCTTTCGATCATTGATTATTCAAAACTTTTCGTAATTTTTTTCATTTCAGGGTGTTTGGACTGCTCAAGATACGCAAAAAGTTAAATTGCCGGTGGCCATCAAGGTTCTACACGAGGCGCAAAATGGGTCGGCGCAAGCGGACATGCTGGATGAAGCTAGCCACATGGCTCGCGTCAATCATCCGTACCTGCTGAAACTGATCGGCGTCTGCGTTGGACAGCAAATGATGTTGATCACTCCGCTGATGCCGCTGGGCAATTTGCTGGACTACGTGCAACAAAATAAAGCGAAGATTGGCTCTTCTACGCTACTGAGATGGTGCTCGCAAATTGCTTCCGTAGGAAATTTCTTCGAATCACCCACATTTCCATTTCCTCGACGATCGTGTAAATCTTATTCTAGGGCATGGCTTATTTGGAGGAGCTTCGATTGGTTCATCGTGATTTAGCTGCTCGCAATGTACTCGTGCAAAATCCCTATCGTGTGCGAATCACTGACTTCGGACTCGCAAAAATGCTCGATTATGGAGAAGAGGAATTGCAAGTTGTCGAGGGCAAAGTAAACAATTACTCTGATCATTTTTTTTCTTTACTAATGTACGAACCATTTTTGATTTTTACTACAGATGCCGATCAAGTGGTTAGCCTTGGAATGCATACAATACCGTCGGTACACGCACAAGTCTGACGTATGGGCTTTCGGTAAGAAATATTAGACAGCGACTAAGTTGACGTGGATACTATTTTTGATATGATTTCAGGTGTTACAGTATGGGAACTGTTGACATTTGGTGACAAACCATACAAAGAAGTGCAATTGATGCAAATTCCGAGTTTGCTGGAAAAAGGCGAGCGACTAAATCAGCCGAAAATTTGCACGCTGGATGTGTATATGATACTAATTAAATGTACGTTCGAAGAGAATCACCTCACCAATAGTTCATCTGCCAATGTTAAACTGCTATTGTTTTAGGCTGGATAGTCGATGCAGACAGCAGACCTAGTTTCAAAGAATTGCACGAAACTTTTAATAAGATGTCGAAAGATCCCGGTCGTTATCTTGTTATTGAAGTAATATACGGATCTTATTTTGGATTCCTCTGTACTCATGGCAACTTACTCATTTAGGGTGACAAATTGTTGAGACTACCTTCGTATTCCACTCAAGACCAGCGAGATATGATGCGCGAGCTTGTTGATGATCCGGACGTAGTTGATCTGGATGATTATTTGGACGATTCGCAATTGCCTTCGACGCCAACGTCTCCAACTTCACCAAACAAACCAGTACATTTTTAGTTTCTAAATAAAAAATAAATGCCCGACTGCCATGCGACGAATTATTGTTTCAGTTAATGAGCGACGTTGAGATCCTACCTCGGAACGGTCATCGTCTTCAATCGACAGCGAGCCATCGGTACGCCTCGGATCCGTTGAAAGCCAAAAGTAAGGGTAAATTGCAGATTACTTTATGGATTCAATTTTGGCACGTTTTGCTTCAGATAAGAACACTTTAACGATGGATTTGGACAATTATCTGGTGCCGGATTCGCAGAGTGTTCCGCCGAGTTCGTCGAATTCTCCTTTCCTTCCCACTGTAACATATACGCCAGTCGTCACGGGTGACAAAATTCCAGACTGTATCAGTAAGAAATGCATTATAGCCTGATTTCAAACAACTCGGATTCATTTCTTGTTTTCGTTTTTTCAGGTAAGCACACGTATTATAATGAATTGCCCGTGGCCAATGGCCACTCGAATACTAGCCGCGATTCATACGACGCTGAAAATTCCGAATATCTCTTACCGAACTCGGCGAATAAAAATTTGAACGCTTTTAATAAACGTCGGCTAAATTACGATAAAAGCGACGAACTAGTTCAAAATGAGACAGTCCTGTAACTATTTTGGACATCTTTTGACAATCGTCGAGCTTTAAAAACAGTCTGATTTTCTGTCATTGGTGAAAATTATTCTCCTTCCGACATTTCTAAAACCAAAGATTAGCATCGTCGCCGGTTTGTACCTTCGGCTCAAAATTTTTGTACAATGGGAAACATGAAACCAGAATTTTAACAAAGTTGTAAATGTTTTATATAATGTGTTTTTTACTTTAATGAAATCAATTTTTGCTTGTTTTTCTTCGAAATTTTTATTTTTACGAGTACTTTTCAACTATTTTCGAATCAATTTTTACAATCAGAAATGTACACATTCGTCATATTTTTATTCGTGATCTCTTTGAATTTTTATGTTTGTGAATATTTTCAATCGTTTATATGTTTGAAATTTTGTTGTATTAAGTGATTAAAATTTTAATTAAAGTTATTTTTCCGCATAATACTGGCAAATTGAACATCGTTTTTTTAGATACATATATAAAAACAGATTTTCAGGAAAATTTTTCTTTTGCAAAAAAATTACAATATAAATTTTGAATTTCTTTCTTGGAAGTAAAAAGTTCATGAACAATTTGTGTCCGAGTGGTGCGCAGGCTTTGTTTTTATCTTCAAAATCAACAAAAAAGAATTTTAAACATTGACAACTGATGACTGATGATCAACAATGATAACTTATATGAATCTTTCTATCATTAGTTTTGAAAAACAGAATTGAATAGAAATTCAAAAACAGTAATTTTTGTGAAGCATTAGCAAAATCGCTTCCATTATAATCTCCTTATCCTGTTACCGAACAACGTTGAGTGAATCTTACAGAAGTTTACTTCCGGTATACAGTATCAATATGCGGAATAAGAGAAACGTGAGAAACATTTTTGATAATACTATGAATTACAATTTCAAGGAAGATTTATATTCTGTATTATAAGATGCAAGTGATTGCGCGAGTAAGCTGTGTGACAAAGTGAATGTTAAGAAATTTTGCGATCATACTACAATGCACGGATTCAAAGAATTGTATTATTCAAAAAATATTGTATTGAAAATATTTTGGCTGCTAATCCTTATTGGAGCAGTAGCAGTAACAGTTTACCAAGTGTACGATTCAGTGAAAGCCTACATGGATGAACCAACAGTAATCAAGGTACATCCACTGACGGACAACATCACAAAGCCAGATATGGACATATGTATCCATAGAAATTACATGGCTTATGATCATCTTTAGGGGGCAACTGACTGACCATTGTTAAACAATGGCCACTATTCCAGGGGGTCCACCCGTCCAACTCGACTTGACCCAACCAACTGGACTGGAGGTGGACTGAGTTATATGTGTGCCCC
>JAQGBA010000637.1:0-27638 GCA_034698125.1 Prionchulus punctatus
TTTAAAACTAGTGGGCGTTTTTCAAGGAAGTTTTATTCGTTTTTGTTGCTTGAAGACGAAAAGTTGGAAAGGTATACAGTAGAATTTATACTGAGCCCGCGTCACACAGTGAAGAATTGTAAGTAAATCCGATTGATTGAGTAGACAGCCAGAGACATATCAAGAGCTATTGGAATTTCCTTAACTGCTACATGTTACTGTTATGCATTCAACATGAGACAGCACATTTGTTTTTTTCACTTATAATGTGCTGCAGTGTGTGAATGATTGAGGCGGACAGCCATAAATAAATCAATAACTAGCAGAATTTTTCACATTTTACCAATTTTAATTTTGCCATTTTAATCACGTCACACCAGAATTTACTTTCAAAATCAACTATAGTTCAACACAAACTTTAACTATGCGAGACTAATTTCTTTTTTTCAAGATCCCCAAGTATATCGCAGTACCCTTATAACAAAATATTTAAAATGATATAAACTGATTTACTTCTTCATTTCGTACTTGATTATCAAATAAACTAAAACAAAATTTGTTTAATTCGAGCAGTTTTTTACAGTACCCTCTCGCTATTTCCGATAATTATGTAACATAATAAATAAAACTAAATAACACATATAGCACGCTTAACGAAAACAATCGATAAAACAATAAATAAGAAAAATCAATAAAATTTTCTTCTCATTTGCATATAATCGAATAAAGCAAACGAACTAGTGTACGTTACTGATATCCTGCAAATCCAAAAAAAACTACAGTAATCCAAACGAACAACGCGAGAAAAAATATAAGAGAAATAAAACGTAAACAACCTACGAATCAAAAATCACAGTATTACAGTAAGCCGATTAAAAAAGACAACAAGGAATCATAGAATTTTATCAAATCGATCGACCGGTAAAAATAATCAATAAATTTGACATAAACGCACAACGTCTTGATTGGAGCGCGGAAAACACAACAAAGTCAAAAAACTTTCGTAAATGCAAACTTTTCAAAAAAAGCGCCGATTGACGTAAACACGATTATTTTACAGTTGAAAATCACAAATACAGTAGTTTTTCAAAAAAACGTAATCGATAAGGTCACTTGTACAGCACGCAGGCGGTTAAAAAAATTTTAAATTTGAATTTCGCGCCGTACCGTAATTCGAAAAAAATTGAAACGGCAAGATACAAACAAACGAATAAAAAAAACGATTCGCAGGTAAGTGCACGCGTGTAACGAACGAAAATTTTTAAAAAAAGGCGCGCGTGTATACTGTAGTCGCGATGCGCAGGCACAATTGATAAAATTTAGAATAGGACGAAAAGAATGACTATATAAAATTTTGTATAAAAAAACAAACAAAATAACTTGATTCGCAGGTACCAATGGTTCTAGTAGTCTATTATTTCGTTTTGATTTTGTTTATATTTTAAATATTTTATGTTCGTTATGTCGCCAACTTCGTCAATGGCCCGCAGTGCCTATAGCAAATAAAATGATCAGCAGGTACATCCAAGAAGAAACTATAGTTAATCGGTAAGTACAGTTAGATAGTAACTATAGTTCAATAGCAACAACAGTTTAATTGAACTATATAGTTCAACGGCAAGCATGTATAGTCCGTCAAACGGCGATCGTAGTTCTACAAAAATAATTTTGATTCGCAAGTTCCGTTCGGTTACCTGATCCAAATGTTCCTTCGAATGCGAGGCACTCATGCAAAATCGGGCGCGCGCCAAGGTCAATGGAGTGGCGGGCGTGCCGACCACGACCACGCCGACGCCGCGGTTCAGGAGCTCTCGGGTCGTACAACTGAAAATAGCAGTGAACTATAGTTGCATTTTACGGGTCGCCAAAACCTATAGACATCAAATAACTATATAGTCGTACTATAGTCTATTAACTATGATCTACAGACAAGTACAGACAATGGAAATGACGACCTATCGACAATTATAGACTGTGGACAGTTGTAGTTTGATACAATTAAACTCAGTGGGCAGTCTGCGAGGAACTATGGCCATTGAACAACTGTAGTCAATGTATCTTTATAGTCTATGGTCAACTTTAGTCAAAAGACAACAATTATTGACAACCATAGATTTAGTTTTAGTCGATAGTGACGATTTAGTCAACTGACAACAATAGTGTATGTAAGCTGTAGACAATTAAAGTCATTCGCCAACTATAATCATTGGATAACTATAGTCTATAGACAATTATAGTCATTCACAAACTACAGTCTATGGACAACTATAGTCAATGCTGGGCAACTATAGTCTGCGGACTACTATAGACCATGCGTCTATAGTCACACCAGTACTATAGTTCGTCAATAAAAGACGACGAAAAACCTACAGTATACCTGACTTTAGTCGGATAATAAAGTAACAACGGCGAAACCGGCGAATCATCGTTACCGTAGACGATGAATCCCATTTGAATTAGCCGCCTTCGAAAGTACCTACTATTTCGCGCTAGAATCTTTATTCGATTGATACCTGCGAATCAAATTTAACTTCTAGGTACCTGCGCATCAGACCTACAGTACGACTTACCGTCGTCCGTGCCGTCCCTGCCCATCAAAATTGCCATGCTGCTCAAAATTTGCTGGGCGACCGGCGGCGAAATCGACGTCGCGTAGCAACCGTGACTATTGATTCGCAGGTAATCGATGATCGACTGCGACAGAACATTTTTTGTAACTTGCGCATCAAATTGCCCAGCAACACTCGTTTACTTTTTTGCCAGCAACGTAGCCGCCGACGGATCCGAAACTTTTCGAAAACGTGCCCATCAGCAAGTCGACATCCTGAGGATCACATCCCCAGTAGTCGCAGACGCCACGCCCTCGAGCGCCGAGAGCACCTGCGAATCATAAATTACAGTAAGAATCATAAAAGAAAATCATAGAATTATCATAAAAATCATAAAAGAATCATAAATTACTGTACTTTATGTCAATTTAAAAAGACTATAGTTGCGTATCGTCTATAGGTCACAGTCATTAATGCATTACTGTAGTGATGCACAGGTTTTCGCATGTTTATAGCCTTACTGTATTTGACGATGCGCAGGTTTGCACACATTTATATCCTTATAACTGTAGAAATTGATGCACAGGTACCAACTCACCCATGCTATGCGCCTCGTCCAAATATAAGTAGGCCTTGTACTTTTTCTTCAATGCAATAACATCGCGTAACTTGACGATCGAACCTTCCATACTGTAGATGCCCTCGACGAAAATGACGATCTTTTTATATGGCCTACGTGTCCGAGGCTGCCCGTAAACGATAGCCGCCCTAAGGCGTTTTTCTAAATCCTTCATGTCTACAAAAAATATTTTGCTACCCCCGCATCAAAAAATTCAATTTCTTTTATTACTGTTATGTTTGAATATTGAAATTTTCGCGCCACTAAGCCGACAGCCCAAAATCAAACTGGCGTGATTCAGTTCGTCGCTCAAAATCAAACAACCCTGCGAATCGCAAAACCTGAGCATCGTAATTAATGTAAAAAGTTACGAATTCGAATACTTTTCCCGCCAAACACGGAATATTCATCGAATTCGTTGCGAAACCCATCGGCGAGCACATCGAGTCTTCGACGCCCAAAAATTCAGCTACTAATTTTTCGAGTTTCTCGTGAAGAATATTATTACCTGCGCATCAAAAAATATTCAAAATTCAAAACGATGCGCAGGTACAGTAATTGTTTAACTATAGTTTGCACGCAACTATAGACGCTCGCCGCCTACCGAATTCCTGCCGCGAACTGCACACGCCGACGCCGAATTCCTGCACGGCGCGCGCCGATTGGTCGGCGCACGGACCTGAATTTTGAGCAAATCCCAAATAATTATACGAACCTAAATTTATAACTTTCGTCGTCGTGCCTGTAAACCTGCACGAAGAACAAATTTCGTGTACGGCTTTGCTATGTATCGGACAAATTTGAGAAACTTACCTAAACGTCCAACCGAAATCAGGTGACGCGCGGTCGACGAGTGTCATCTCGGCGCCGGGCACCGAACATATCGGTCGATTCCATGCGTCGCGAATCCGAATATAAATATTCCTCGTGATTACGGATTCGACGTCCGAATACAGCGGGACGAAATCCTGCGAGGAAAAAAAATTGTCAAACAACGAGGGAATATAGTTGAAAAAAGGATTGACCAACTACAGACTCAACTGCTGACCCAACTATAGGTCAACTGTAATATCAACTATACTTCAACCATAAACCCAACTATAGTTAAACTATTGAACAACTACATTTCACCCATAGACCCAACTATAGTTCACCTATAGACCCACTGTAGTTCAACTGCTGAACAACTATAGATCCACCAATAGTCAAACTATTGAGCAACTGTAGTTCAAATAGAGACCAACTATAGTTGAAGAAAAAAAACAACAAAATATTCACCGTCATTTTGTTTGATTCTTGCGCGTTTTTGTTTTTCTCCAACCCGACGTTTCGGAGAAATTCGCGAAGGTAGCCGATTAAAACTAGAAACGAATAATGAAGGACGACGACGACGGTCAACCACAGCGGCGCCTCGGGAAACGAATCGTTGGACACGCGCGGCGGCTGGCCATCGACCGGAATTTGTTCAAAATTGTTGTGCAAAAATCCGTTTCGCGTTGAATTCGTCGACTTTTCACGGAAATTCGTCGATTTTTCGTGGAAATTCATCGATTTTTCGTGGAAATTCATCGATTTATCGGTCGAATTCGTTTTTCGACCGATCGCATCGTCTTCGGACGCCGAATCGTCGTCGGCTAGCGAAATAACTCGCTTCAATTTGCTGCCTAACGGGCAAAAATTCGTTTCATACGAAAAACCTTACGAATTCGTTTCCCGCCGGATTTCGAACAATTCTTACCGAAGTTCGTTCTGATTAAATGCGAATCGTTCGACGGCCGAGCGTCGTGCGGTCGAAAATCCATTGCGAGAATTTCAGACATTATAAATCCAAAAATAATAAATTTGGTCCGCTAAGTTCGCGAAAATCGCCCTAAAACCAACTAACAATGACGGTTTTTTGTTTGTTCAGACGATTTTCGAGCAAAAATGCGAAACTAAAGGCGCCCGACGACGAAAAATCGTCTAATTTTTAAAAATTTCTGATAAAATCCAAAAAACGACGCGACGAAGAAAAAATAAACAAATTTTTAAACGCGGAAACGCGCGTAACGGGCGAAAACTCGTTTTATATAAATTTTTTTAGCCAGTGGGCTGTTCACAGAAAGAACTATAGTTCGAACTATAGTTGTCTCGAAAACGCCCTTTCGGTCAACATTGAATCACGAATCGGGCCATTTTAATGCCCTAGTCGATTCCGCGTTGTTATAGCAAACTCGTCATAAAGGCATACCTGCGAATCGTAACTACAAAAGTGCGTGAAATTTAAATATGAGTTTTTTGAAATCTTAAAGACAGAGGAAAAACGCATTTAACTTTAGTACTTAGTGAACTATAGTTGCTAATTAACTATATTTGATTGTATAATAGTTGACGCTGAACATAGTAGTATAGCTGTCAACTCGGTATGTTCCAGTATAACTTCTTGAATTATAGTATAGTATAGAATAGCATAAGCCTAAAAAAAATTTATATTTTATATTTAAAAATTGTATAGAATGCTGAAGAAAATTTTTACATATAATTCTAGTATAGTATAGTATATACTGGAACATAACGGCGGTCAACGAACTATAGTTGACATAGAACTATAGTTTGGATTACACTATATTTCCAGTGGACTATAGTTGGCATTGAACTATAGTTGGCAATGGCCTATAGTTTATTTTGGACTAATGTTGAACAAAAACTTACTCGCTACATTTTCAAAATGACTTTCCATTGAGTACAAATTTGGAATTGACCAGAAATTGCATTTTGACCCGAGTGGATCATGAAAAATGACCGAATGTGATCATAATAGGCACTCATGGAGAAAAATAGCGAGCGCAAATTATAGCTTTCAATTGACATTGATTCTTTTTCTCTATGACAACATCGCCGTACGACACCGATATTGTCATGGATTCAAAATTTGCTTGAAACACAACAAAAAAGAGCAAACAATAGAAAGAATTATGGTTTTATTTTCAATTGTTTCATGAAAAGCCGAAAATCACAAAATAAAACAAAATTCTGGCACAAGATTTTTTATTTTAGACTATTTTAGCATGAAAACAACACTGGAGCACTAGAAAACTATTGGTACCTGCGAATCAAGTGTTGTTGTTTCTGTTTTTTATATAGAACAGTTTTATTCTTAATTTTTTCATAGTTGCGCCTGCGCATCGTGACTACAGTAAACACTTACGTTTGTACAAATTCCTCATTTTTGTTATACGCGTGTACTTACTTGCGGATCGCCGGCGTTTTGTTTGTATGTTGGAGTTTCATCAATTCTCGAAGTACGGTATCGCGAGAAATTCAAATTCAATTTTCTACCGCCGGCGTGTTGTAAAAGACCTCATGATTTTTTTTTTGAAAAAAAATTTTTTTTTGTTAGTCGTTTTGGATTACCTTAGTTTTATGTTTGTTTTTTCATTTGCATGTTGTCAGTAGCGCATTGGTTGTCTGCTTTAATCGACTATAAGGAAATACGATCGAAAAAAATCTTGGAAATTTAACAAGAATAGCAAGTAAAGCGACTGTCTATTAAAAAAAAACAACGTTTCGTTCGAGTTTGTCTTTACTATAGGATGGATTGATAGCAATTTCAAGCGCAGCTCAACGTTAAAACCTTTTTCGGAATTGCGCAAAAAAATGTACCATTACGATCAAAATGAATTCATTTGATTTCAAACATATCTCTGTTTCGACGAACCGTACGCGCAAAATAATGTAAATTACTTTTGCAAAAATCTCTTCGCCAACTCAACTTTTCGAGTTAGCCTTTATTCAGATTTTTTCTGTGGAATCTAAGTCCGATCTGAAACGAGCAAAAATCCTGCACAAACAAGCAATTATACTTTTCATCCGAATGCTGAGTCAGCAGTCAAAAATTTTTCGTTATAATTAAGCTCGTGTTTTATCTCTATTCAGCTATGCAATGAATTTGTCCTCACAACTGTCAATTGGCAAGGATTTTAAGCTGAGCTGCATACTTTTTTCAAAACTCGTCAGACATGAAGAAAAATTGTACAGTTTTCGAGCAAAATGTATTCCATAATGTACGTGACGTGCAGCGTATCTTGTAGTTTTATCAAATCGCAACAAATTTTGACATTTCGTTTCGAACATTATCCATTTCCATGAAACATTGTCGAACCTAGTTTGCTCAACGTTTGTTTCTCCAGAAGGTACTGAATTTGATTGATAGAAACATCAAAGCGGATGAGACTGAGATAAAGAGGTTGCAAAGGGTAGTAAATAGAGCTCGGAAATGGTTTCTGAATGCTGCTGTTATCTGGTCGAAATTCTATTTCTGTGTAGAATTAAAGCACCAATATTTACAAAAGGACTTAGTAATTTAACCTGAGGTTAATCTCCCACTTATAACACTGTGAAGCTGTTGTCATTAAACTTTCTGCTTTGGGCACCACTTTTGTAAGTTTTTAACATACTGTAACGAAGATAATATACAGCTGGCAGCCAGACATGATTGTGTAGCAGAGATTATAAACCCAGCCTGCAGCCAGACAAGCTTATATACTTTTCAAGCCATGACGTCATTGACGCCCACTTACCTTCCAGAATCTTCCAGAATATTCTAGAAGGACGCCCACTCAATAAAAGGGAAATCCTTCCGGAAAATTCTAGAATGACACCAGGCGGCAGTACAATCGAATGACATCATATCCACCCACAGATGACATCATTATGACACCATTATGATATCATCATGACGTCAGCATTCCAGGCTACACCCACGATGTTCTAGAATAAAATAAAGATTGTGATTATGAATCATTGATGAATCATGAAAAACTTCTAGAAGGAATTTCTAGTTTTTATGTATATACTTGGATAGAAAACCCAATGACTCATTATTTTTTATAATCTATAAATAGATGTTCTAGAACCACCCACGCACCTTCCCCGAAAAAGTATATAAACCCCTCCTATTTTAACAGCCCCATTCCCATCATGATTTTGTAATTATTGGATGCTTATCTCTATTGTAGTTTTAGTTATTATTGTAATATACTCTGTTACCCGTATTACTGTATTACCATTTGGAATTACTGTATTGGATTTGTTATCACCTGGTTTTTGTTGGATTAATAAAATCTCATCCCTCATTACTGTGTCGTTGTGGTCTTCTATGTTACAATACATTGGGCAAATATCTTCCTTTATGCAAGTTGATTTAATTTAGGCTGTAACCGGAACCATGGCAGCGGGTTTCAGACCGCCAGCTACAGCCGTTTTGGGATTTGACAGGGTCATTCTGCTTCTGGGTGCAGTGATTTATGACAAGGTCGACAAGTCGCCGGAACCTTCTGGAACCTGGTGCAATGCCGAAAAAATAATGACAAACAACTTTGAGATCATCGTTTCAAAATAACAAACACAATTATGACCTTGATATGATCAGTCATAATCAAGCGCTGAACCATGTTCAAACTGAAATCAAGGAATTTCATGAAATCCATCTGGAGCTACTGAAAGTCAACAATGTGTATCATGCTTTCGCACTCAAAAACGCATTAAATGTCCTGTACTTCAAACTGACATACAATGCTTTCAATTTATGTTTTTTCCGCAAACAACCTTTAATTCGACCTACATGTGTCTTATGTAAAATTATCGAAAGCTGAAAACTTGTTTGCATTCATACAATTTGTAGTAACCTGCAACATTCTTTATTGTACATATGGTAAATGATAGGCAAGGAAGCAGCATGAAAAAAAAACTGGGGTTCGAACCTGGGATCGATTGATTCCATTCAAATTCTAACCTACAATAATAAAAAAAGTCGAGCGTCAAGCAGCATTGTACTGTTTACAGAATTTACTTGAAATGGATATTTGAAAAGTTTTACTAAAATCGCACAGTTAGTTTTGGAACGGATATCGAAATTAGATTTTAAGTGAAGTGATGTAAATTATTTTGCGCCCACACTTCGTATGAATGGGGATAATGTTTGAAAAATGTTAAAATCAAAGAACAAAAATTGCAATTCACGAAGATTACCAAATACATTTTTGCTCGAAACTGTACAATTTTTAGCGCCTTTTGCAAAAAGTTCAAGTTCAAACAATTTTTCAATACACTTGATTTGACTTTCATGGTTAATTTCCAATTTTCTTCACTTGACGTATTCATCTTTTTTATAAAACGAGTAACAAATATTGACATCAAGACTCTATTCGGATTCACCTTCATATTCTCATGAATCACGATCGAATCGCTGGCGTTCATTTTTAAAGCATATTCAAATGCAGATTCTCGGTTTCAATAATACAAAAGTAGTCAGTGATCAACCACTCGGATTCAATTTTTTGTCGGCCAAAATATAATGCAAATTTGTATTCAGATTCAGAAACTTAGCACGCGAGCAATTTTTTCGCATGAAAGTCTTCGTTAAAAATGGAAAAACTAATTTTCCGTCTCGAGACAGTGATTTTGATGCATTAGCCATGTTTTTTTCTTTATGTAAATTTTTCACGATCTCGAAGCAAATTATGTCACCGAACACCGCGTGACAGCGTAATTAATTAAAAATCAGTTACACTCTAGTTCAATGGTAACTATAGTTCATTAACAAGTATAGTTCAATAAGCATTGTAGTTCGACGGGAAGTATAGTTCTATGGCGGCTATAGTTCATTGGCAACTATAGTTCAATAGTGGGTAACTGTAGTTCGTTGACAACTATATTCTCAAAGGCAACTATGCTTCCTTGGCAACTATAGTTCATTGATAACTACAGTTCAGTAGCATCTATAGTTTGGCAGTGACTATAGTTTTGTGGCAACTATAGTTCAATGATTACTATAGTTCAATTGTAACTATTGGTTGATGGGAACTGTATTCGTTAGGAGACTATAGCATGAAAATTTTGTCGTAAAATTATTAAAATTCGGCTTAAAAAAATACAAATTTTTCATGATCCGCAGGTTCGAACGATTTTCACGCTGTTAAGCGCAATTTTGCATGTTTTAACGTGTTTTGTTATCGATTTCCGTAGAAATTATTAGGTTTTTGTTGTTTCCCCCTACTTTTTGCCCGATTTCATCGTTGAAAAACAAGAATCGAGTGGTCGAAAAGTAGTTTACGAGCTAATTTCATTGCTTTTAACTGCCATGCGCGGCTAGCCGACGGAAAAAAATATGAACGGCCAAGGCAGAAATTCGAATTTCAGCGAGACCGATACGGATTTAGATTCGTCCGGTTCGTCGCTGGACAGGACGACGAACGTGCGCCGTTTGCACGGTTCCGGGCAAAAAACGGATACGATCGTTTTTCGCGACAATTCTAAGGAAAAAAACGTTCGCCCGCCGGAAATTGTCACCGCCGTTTGCGAATACGAGGCAAAAAGAAAAGACGAATTAACTTTTAAACGAGGCTCGCACATCGAAGTCCTCAGCAAGGATGTGAAGGATTCGGGCGACGAGGGATGGTGGTACGGCAAGTTGAACGACGAGGCAGGACATAAATTTTGTTTTTTATTCAATTATAGTTGCCGTTTACCTAAAATTATCCAGTGGACTATAGTTTCCAGTGGATTGTAATTGCCAATGGACTGTAGTTGTTAATGGACGGTAGTTGTCAATAGACTATAGTTGTCAAATATACCATAGTTGCTATTTGGCTATATTTGTCTTTGAGCGGATGGTGGTAAGGCAAGTTGAACGACGAGGCAGGACATAAATTTTGTTTTTTATTCAACTATGGTGGACGTTTGAGTATTTTAGCCAGTAGACTATAGTTCCAATTGACTATAGTTCCAATTGACAATAGTTCTGCGGTGCTAATTGACTGTTTCCAGTGGATTATACGTAGTTGCAATGAACTATAGTTGGCAATTCACTATAATTGCCAGTTGACTATAGTTATCTTTAGACTATAGTTGTCAATGATCTATAGTAGCCTTTGGTTGGACGTTGGTACGGCAAGTTAAACGACGAGGAGGACATACATTTTATTTTTTATTTAACTATAGTTGCCGTTTGCGTAAATTAGCCAGTGGACTATAGTTCTGCGCGCAATTGACATTAGTTTCCAGTAGATTATAGTTGTCTTTGAACTATAGTTGCCAGTTGACGATAGTCTGCAGTTATCTATTGACTATAGTTAGTTGCCAATTGACTATAGTTTCCAGTTGACTGTAGTTGCTATTGACTATTGTTACCTTTTGACTGTAGTTGCCGAGTGACTATAGTTATCGATGGACTACATAGTTGTCTTTTGACTGTGGTTGTCAATGGACTCCAGTTGCCAATGGACTCCAGTTGCCAATTGACTATAGTTTCTAATTGACTATAGTTGCCAATTGACTATAGTTATCCATGGATTGTAGTTGTCTTTCACTATGATTGTCAATGCACTGCAGTTGCCCATTGACTATAGTTGTTGTCTCTTGAAGGCTTGCGGCTCGCAAGAAGGCGTATTTCCCTCCAATTTCGTCCAAACGGATGTCAAAGCCGCCTTGCAGTCGCTCGACAAATCCGCCATAGCTGCTCCATTGCAAATCCCATTCAAAGAGATCACAATGCAAAACAGCATCGGCTCCGGCGGATTCGGTCAAGTTTACAAAGCCCTGTGGCGCGGGGATATCGTAGCTGTGAAGGCCGCGAGGCTAGATCCTGATGGCGATGCCGCATTGGTCGCTGACCAAGTACGGCAAGAGGCCAGGCTGTTCCACATCCTGAAACATCCTAACATCGTATCCCTGCGCGGCGTGTGCATAGAACATCCCAACTACTGGCTAATCTTGGAGTATTGCGCCGGCGGCTCGTTGAATAACGTATTGAAAAATCGTAAGATATCCGCGGATATCCTCGTGGATTGGGCGATCCAAATCGCCCTTGGCGTTCACTACTTGCACGATCAAGCGTTGATATCGTTGGTCCATAGGGATTTGAAGAGTAGTAACGGTAAACGGTTCGATAATGCGCAAATGGGAACCCGAAATTCACTCGCTATTTTTTTTATAGTGCTCGTTAAAGAGCCGGTTACCGACGCGGCGAACAGCCTACAGTCGGTTACATTGAAAATCACCGACTTCGGACTCGCTCGCGAAACCCACCATACGACTAGGATGTCCGTGTGCGGCACCTATGCGTGGATGGCGCCCGAGGTCATACAGTCGAGTACGTTCTCCAAGTCGTCGGACATCTGGAGCTACGGCGTGCTGCTATGGGAGTTGCTCACAGGCGAAATGCCCTACAAAAACATCGACGCGTTGGCCGTGGCGTACGGCGTTGCAATCAATCAACTGCAACTGCCCGTGCCTAAAACCTGCCCAGAGTCGTTCGCTAAAATTATGCACGGTATGTCGATTCTTATTCGGCGAGCGCCAAAAACATAGCAAGCGCAAAATATTTGGCGTGCACTAAATATTTCGCCAGCGCTAAGAAATTGGCGAGCGGTATAAACTTTGCCTCTTTTGCAGCTTGTTGGGAGCGAGAGCCTCACAAGCGCCCCACTTGCCTTCAATTGCTCACGGAATTGCGCGAACTTCGACAAACGTGCACGCACTTCGAGGACGACTCGTTCCATTCGATGCAGGAGGAGTGGCGCCAAGAGATCCAAGTGCTGTTCTTGGAGATCAAGTCGCTCGAGAACGAACTGCGCGACAAAGAGGAGAAACTTCGAAATCAAGCGGCCGAACAGGAGATGAAAGGTCTGAATAGAATTACGCTTATCCTCGTAAGATGCATTCGGACGATGCGAATCTTGTTTGTAGAAGAAGCTTTGCGGCTACGTGAAGCTCAGTTGCATTCGCGAGAGATCGACCTCGTACATCGAGAATTGGTGCTCATACTGAAGCCGCCAACCGAGCCAATGAGGAAACCGAAACCGAACACGAAAAAATCCTTATCGGGCAACAACATTGGTCACCCGACGGGTACCTCGAAATAAACTAGCGAGTGAAATTTTTTGCGAGTAATCGATCAATATTGCAGATTTTCGAAAAATCATTTCCGTTCAAAATGTATTTTCGCAATGCGGTCGCGATCCGTCGTCGAGTCCGCCGACCTCGCCGAAAGGCTCCAAAGGCGAATTGCGAGTCGTCGCTTGTAAGAAATGATGACCTAATTTTTTTACACTTTTTTCATTTTTGGTTCTATTTCTTGTGATCCGTGACGTGATTTTTGTTTTATTCTTTTGTTATCGTGGTTTTTTGCATTATCTGTTTGAGTTCCGACCACGCCGGAAATGCCCGAGACACCGACGACGCCGCATTTTCACATCGCCGCCGGCATAAGTTCGACGAGTCTCGGTCGATTATCCCAGCCCGAGAACATCGCGCAGACGCGCGCCAAACAGAGGTTGCCATTACCGGCATATCCATTGATGATGTCCAACGGTGTAACGCACAGTCCGACCATTGAAAATGGAGGGGGCACCCTTAAAAATTTGCATAAATCCAAAAAACCACATCATCGATCGACGCCCAATTTGAATCAAATAATAAAAGTCAGCCCGACGACAGTGCCGATTCAAAACAAGATATCCCTCGACGAGAGCCTATCCCCCATGTCCGACGCAGGTAATTTGTTTTCGGTTGATGTATCCTGCACGATCGGCTTTTATTAATTAATGATTAATATTTTAACAACATTATAAAAACAAGTAAGATTCGGTGTTTGATGTAAAATTAGCGAGTGAAAACTAAATAACGGATTAATTGAGTTCGCTGTTTACTCACAGTTAACTCACTAAATCTCATTTGGTGAACTCTACTGGTATTTGCAGACTACGATGGAGATAGTAGACTGTCGGTAGATACCCCGCGTCCCAAACGAAATCGTAACGATCGAAAACAATCACTAGCTGGTCCATCGACTGGAGGCTTTCTCCTCGACGCATTCCGCAGTATTACCGGTTTATTGACGGCCATACCCATGGGTCGCAACGTTTGCGATGACCACGGCGTAGGGCCGTCCACGCTACCTAGTCAGTATGGAACGCCTCTGCGACACGCCAATCCAGTGAGGAGACAATAATTTTCAAAATCCGAGCAAATTGCCGATAATAGCGTGTGACTTCTTAGGATAAGCGGTCAGATTTCTATAACACGTTCCACCACAGCGGAGGCCGATATCCGAGCTCGCGTTGGATGGGCGGCTTGGATTTACATTCGCACAATCATCACCAGCACAGTATATCCAGCCCATCATCGGCTGTCTCGAGCCCATTTAAAACAATGCGCAAGGACTCGAATCAAGGATCATCGATGCGTCCTTCGCTTACTGTCGATCAAACGTGGACGAGCCCTTTGGAGCGAAAGTCACCACAAAATCCCTATCCGAATTCATACCACGGCGATGCGACCAATGCTGTGAAGCCGCTATTGCAATTGTCGGCCTCCGGGTCGGCGATCAATGCGACCGTACATCGTCCCTCCAAAGGTCATAGTAAAACTCCAGTGCCATCGACAAACTATAAGTAAGTCAATACCTAGCACAGCACAGCGCAGTTGATGGGTCGACTGGCTGAAGAGATATCAGTCAGTCGGTCGATCAATTGCTCGTTGTTTTTTTTAAAGGTCGTACACGCGTACGCCGAATACTGAGCGCAGGCAGCGACAGAACAGCTCAGCAGCCAAACCATCAGAAATTTCAAACGCCAACTATCATCGAGCACGATCATGTGACGAATCGCCACATCATCGATACTTGTCGACCGGTTCGTCGATCGATTCAAATTGCTCTGTGGCCCACCCTAGTCACTACGATCACGATGGTCCGCCGCCCATGCAGGCGCCATTGCCGCCACGAGCCATCTCGAATCCGAACTACGAACATTACTACATTCCCGTACATCACAATATCCCGACGAGTTGCGGCGCGAATCCTCAACGGCCGTTGACCTTAGAAATACACAGGACGTTCGGAGCTGATCACTCGCCGACCCCAGCCGAAAGCGGCATCTCAACTGGGTGTAGCTCGTCGTTGATGTCGCGAACATCGCCGATGTCGTTCCCGCATTCGACTGATGGCGGCATCAGCCTCATCGACGCGCCAGCGGATGGTCAGCATTACGACAAAACGCCGCCATTGACGACGTTGTTTTCTGTAACTAGAGAGTCTTCAGCTACATCGAAGTATCGGCGAGCAGCCCCGATTCACGACGAACCTCCGGAATTCATTCACAGTTTGAGCCCCGTGCAAAGCAGCCCCTAGCAAAAATTAAAATTACGCTCGACAAATCAGCCAAATGGCAAAATTACTGTCCTAGCAAAAAAAACAACATTGTTAGAATAAGTCGAATACAAATTGAAAGTGTACAAAAAAAGTTATTTATTTTCCATTCTGCTTCATGCACTATATTGTTGAAATTGCTTGCAACTTAGAATGGCGGGACGGATAACCTGCTCGCTTTTATACAAAAACACATCCTGCTCAAATATGAAGCAGTCCCTTATTTTATATAGTACATTCCCAAACCTGATATTTTCGAAGTAACTGAGGACCAACCTAAGCTCAGCGCATCCAAAAAGCAAGTCAACGATTTTTCCTCGTTTGTTCCTGTTTCGGCCACCTTTTAATTCTTTTTCATGCTTTTTGCCGACGGAGCTAATTGACGCGTTCGTTTTGTACATTTTTTTCGAACAATTTGCTGTGCTTCCAGTATTTTTTCGTTGTTTGATTTCCCGTCGCTTGTTCACTGTTTCCGAAATTTCTCGTCAAATTCGTCATTGTCATTTGCCCAGTTGTGTAATTTTATCGTGACTCAATCGTACTCTCGTCTCGTGTTCAAACAGTAATAAGATTTTGTTTTCTCGGAGTTTTAAGGTGCAAAAAAAGTTTCGATGGCTGGTACTTTCATCGTGAATATATTTGCGTGTTTATTGTGTTTTCTTGTTTTTTTACATGTGTCGCTAAAAATCCGATTATTTTTTATTACAAGTCATTTTCATAATTATTTTTTGATTGTTTTTCGGTGGTGAGTTTGTTTTTTATTTTGGTAGTTCTTTGCAAGCAGCTCTAGTTATTATAATTATTATTTATATTACCAAAAACGGTTTTAGATTGAAAGTTTTATGAATGAAAAAAATTAATAAAAAATTGTGTTACATTTTGTCATCTTTGCGATATTATCTTAGGTTTTGCATAAGAATATTTGGAATGAAAATATTGAGAGTGAACCATTCCTAACTTGATGGATATGAATTTAAGATTGGCTTTGATAAATGTTTCGTTTGCCACAAACGTGTGTTTGTGTTTTGAAAACATTGCCATTCAGTTCGAATTGCCGTTTAGCGACTTTTCAGCGCTCGAGAAATTTGGCAACTGAAAAACAGCGAGTAAATTTATTAATTGTAACTTCTATTTTCATATTTGGCATTAAAGTTGCCTTCAGGAAGCCCAATCTAAAGAAGCGACACGATTAAGGAACTTTGCGAAAATCGACTCGCTCGATGAGAAAACATGGCGGTTAATTTATGCCAATGAGGATAAATTTATACACATTCGACGGATCGCGATTTTCCATGTGTGCAACGCGGCATTTATTACAATATTACCGTTGACAACAAATCTGGTTCTGATTGTTAAAGAACTATTCACTGGATTAGCCGCTTACCCAATCTATAATCAAGCGTTATGCGCGTTCGCCCCAACTCTTTACATGGCATTAAACCTTTATATGTTGTACCTCCGACGGCATACAATGATACGATTGTATAAAAATATCGTCGATAAGGACAAGTACATATTGATATGGTACAATTGCTTGCTGCAGCCAACAAAGATATCTCTTGATAAACGGCAGTTTCAGTGGGATAGCCACAAAAAATTCTACTTGGAAAAGTCTTTCTTCGGACTGTTTCGATACTATTATTCATTCATTAACGAATTTGAGTGTTACTTGAGCGATAAAGATTTCCACGAACTTCGACGGAAATAGATGAACAATAATTGTTTTGATTTATAGCTTTGATTTGTCTGTCTTTAGTTTCTTTTTTGTTGCCTTGATGGTATTAAAGTGGAACTAGAAATTGATGTGCAACTACAGTCTCTGGGAATATCGACAACTTTGTTGGTGTTTTGCGTAAGTTGCATCTATAGTGCAAAGGTTCATGCCCTACAGTGCAACTATGCTAATTGCCAAAATGGCAGACAGTGGGTATAAAATTTTTGCAGATTTACTATGTTAGGATGTAGCGTTGATGCAACTGCAGTATATTTGATGTTTTAGCAAACAGAATTATAGAGTGAGAAAGTTGTAAGCACTTGCATGCTTACACCAAACAACAAAAACTGTGAAATGATGAAAATTTTGCTTAGAATATGCTAATTTTTCTCAAAATTACCTTATTCCCGTATAATTAGATCTTCTCTTCTTTAATTCTTTACCGGTTAAAAGGATCACAATATCTATCAAAAAATTATGGGCACAGAGTTTGAACATCAATATCTGTTTAGTGTGGAAACTACATAAAACACGGATGCAAGAAAAATGTAATATTTTGTTTCCTCTTTCGATCCATATGTTTGAAATTGTTTATATTTCTAATATTAAATGAATGGGAGCGATTTTACAAAACCAATGATTTTTGATTTTTTTGGGACGGCCCCTGGATCATCATTCACTAATCGAAATAATGAAACGCCTTATCTTAGAATTTTTCTTTATGCAGGCGAAGGTTGAACGTTACAAAAAACGTGTCTTAATTGCCTTTGCTCAAACATTTATACAGCACATTTATTTCGAACAGGTCTGTTCGACTGAAACCGTTTCTTTGTCCGATAATGGTGTTGCTGGCTCTCGGCACAATCGTCGGAGAACCGTTTTTTGTAAATGCCGACCGATCGTAATGCATGATACTGTCGTAATCATAGCCCGTGGTATAATTTAAATCAGACTGTAATGACTGTAATTTGATGAATTGAGATTTTTCTTTCGGAATGAGATTTTGCCAAAAAATGTCGATGTATTTATCTCGGTCGCCGCGTTGATGCTCGTGAATGAAGCCCAATACGTGCATGAACTCGTGCATGACATTTCCTTTCAAGATACAGTATGGATCAGCTAACGATACGATGTGCTTGCCTCGACTTCGTCCAACATCCGATTTACAACCAGCACCCTTATCAATGTACACATAGTCCTTTTCGCGAGATCTCGGCACGAATCGAATGCAAGTTTTTCGATGGAATTCCTCCATAGCTGAGTGGATATTTTTCAACTCCCGTTTGTCAAACGCGTTGCTTGCTTCGTAGTGGACGATGCCTCCAGGCCAAACTTTCTTGATATCCGTCACGGAATTAATAAACAAAACTTGTTCAGATTTAACAAACTTGTCGATAAGCTTTTTCTCAGCTGGCGATAAAGTCAGCTGTGGAAGCAGTAGATCGTACTGGTCTACATATCTCGGAACATAATTCTGACTTACTGTAGTAGGCTCTGTGCTCGGACTCGGAGGGCTGCCGACAGTCGCAATTGAATTTAGTGGTTGTTCAGTTGATATTACAATACTTGACGATAACTTAGTTGTTGCCTGTTGTTGAACAACGTCATTGATATTCCATTCTCCTCTATCATTCGACATCGCCGGCTGTTCCATTCGACCTTTAGCGTTCATATTTTTCCTTCTCGGTGGTCTGTTAGGCTTGGGTATCGAATTACACAGAGAGTTGTTATTCGATCCACAATTCGCTTGTTGATGAAACAGCATTCCTGGTAATTGGCTCGTGCTATTTTGGGAACTGTTCGACGTCTTGTACTTTGCAGTTAAATTCGCATTTGTCACTATCCCCAATGGTGGTTTCTTTTTCAACGAGGTAGAATTAGTTGCATTCAAATTCTTTATCAAGAGTCTCGAAGGTCTTGCTTTAAGAATGAGTGGAATTTTCATCGCTGATATGCTGAAATTCCTTTGCATATTTCTTCGGGGTAGAATAGGAGCAATAAGTTGTTGGCCATTATTCCAGCTTATTGCATTTGGTCTTATCTAAAAAAATGCTTGTCGACAAAGTATCTTCGAGCTAGCAGTGATGAACAATCTTACCGAACTGTAAGCATAAATACATTGCAAAGATGAACAAGTAATAAATAAAAATATTACAAGCATTTCTCGCGCTTAAGACTGATAAAATTGAGAAAGATCATTTAAATCGGCCGAACGTGTTGGCGCGTTTAACTGAATCCTGCATTTTTTAGCAATTGCAGGTTCCATAATAAAAATTGCACTTTGATTACTATTTTGCGTGACTAAGGAAATTCAAATGACATGGTATTACAAAATAGAAAAAAACAACCAAGACTGTTTGGGGTCCTGTTTACAGAGATATAATTTAAATGAACTTTCAATCCGAAAAACTTGTTCACCAAGATTCAACACGATCACCTTGCGTATTTAACATTTACTCAGCAAATTGCAACATCCAAACTAGACCGATGCGACTTATGCAAAATTCTAAGAGACTGTTAAAATAATGTTTTCAACTGGAAAAGTTGCCTGATGCTTTTGCTTTGATTAATGTCTGGAATAAATTTCACATTGATATCTTCAAGAATTATGGAGCTATTCAATAAATAAATTTAACACTTAATGAAAACTGTATAATTTTCTCATAAATAAAATCAAGTACACTTTGAACGTACTTATTTTTTTGGCGCAAATTACGAATGTTTTCGTGTGTTAAATTTATATATTGAATAGCTCCATCATTCTTGAAGATATCAACACTAAATTTTGGACATTAATCAAGGGAAGCATCAGGCAACTTTTTCATATTAAAACATTATTTTAGCACGATTACCTCGAATAGAAGTCGCTGCAGTATAAAGAATATAAATATCAATGAATATATGACGGCTCGTATTGGAGGTACATCCACTTTCTTTAATTGATTCGAGAGAGAATTTTATTATCTATAACTTTTCTGTGGACCCTTTTGACTAAACTTTTATTGCCTGCACATCAAACAGCAAAACCGCGAAAATGTGAATATTTTTTTCCTAAAATTGCTCGTTTTTCTCAAAGTGAACCTTATTCTGGGAGTTAGATTTCTAGTTGTATAGGATCCTATAATATCTATTGATTAAAAACCTTCAGTGAACTATTTGTCCTTTTTTTGGGCGTTGAAATTATGGGCACGCACTTTGAACATCAGTATTGGTTTAGGATGAAAACTATGTAAAACATGGATAACAAGACAATGTAAGATTTTGTATTGTCTTTCGACTCATAGACAGAAATTCTTTGTATCTGTAATATTGACGATTTTACAAAGCCAATGATTTTTGAGATGGTCCCCCGGAACATCACGAGCGAAATGAAAAGACGATATGCCATTTCGTTCGTTAAATTTATTTATAAACAACATAAGCTAGTTTGATTTTAATTCTGAGAGGGGTCTCGAACAACATTGGTTGAAGCCTGCAAAAAAAAGTCACTTAATAAAGCAAGCAAAATAATTGGCGCAAAATTGTTGACATTATCCAATTATCAATTTTTGACAAATCGAAACATTGAATGAAGCAAAGTTAGCGACTTCTGGAAACTTCTCATGGTAACTTGTATCCATGAAGAATGCTACACGCTAGGGAACCATGCGCTTAAAGGTCTTTCACATTCATCGGATTAAAATTTGAACCATCGCCGTAAAAAATGACCTTTAGTTTATTTAGCGAGATGGACAACCCTGCGCACTTTCGCCACACTCACTGTAATTTCTTTCTTCACGTTGTTTAATTGTGCTAGTTTATTTTAAACGAAAGTTACAATCAATGCTTTCATTGTACCATTCTTATTTGTTTCCGAGTGAATTATAAGCTCCATTATTTTAAACATTCATTCATTGAAAAGCGAGGTTTGAAATTTATCGCTCGTCGTCAAGGCTCTCATTAAACGAAGGGCGTTAATATCTGTATGATAATACTTTTCACCGTCCAACGTTTTTTTTATATCCATACTTATTCGCGCCGATCAAGGACGGACGAGAGGCGAGATTGACACGAAATGTTGATTTCTATAGACGAATAGTGATTAGTACGCTAAGCGTCATTGTCGCTGAATATGGTTCGAAATACATCCGACGATAGTTCCGGTTTGACCGGCTATCAGGATGTAACTTTTGGAATAAATATCGTCATGATGGCGATTTGTTGCGTTGGAATTTACGGGAATATTATATCGATGATTATATTTTTGAAACGTCCTATGCGATCGTCGATCAATATATTTCTCGCTGGGCTAAGTGTTATCGACTCTGTTCTCCTTTTTACCTGTATTCCAACATATATAGGTCAAGGATTCATGAGCTACTTCGATTTTAATAATAGGATTTACAACGCTATAGTCGTACTATGCCTTTATCCGTTGAGCCTTATTGCTCAAACGTGTTCCGTTTGGACGTTTGTGTTGATCACGGTCGAACGTTATTTCGCCGTGTGCCAACCGTTCTTCGCGAGCAACATGGTTACTGTAGGTAGAACGAAAAAAGCTCAAGCTGTCGTCGTTACAGCCGCAATCGTTTACAATCTAGTAAGATTCAGCGAATACAGATTCGTGCCCGAGAACATCGCCGATAATGAGCGAGAACTTTACGAAGGACTATTGCGCAATAACACGCTATATTTTTCGATTTATTTCACGTCGATGTACTTCGTGACTCATTTGTTGATTCCGTTGCTGACTATATTGATATTGAACATTTTCATAATTCGATCAATTCGGCGATCGATTTTACAGAGATTCACGTTGACTTCGTGCCGAGGCGGTCAGCATAACACGTCGCGCATGGTGATCATGGTCACTATGGTTTTTGTCTCGTGCAATTTTTTAACATTCGCGTTGAGCATATGGGAATGGTACACGCCGGATTTGTTCGAGCCGCAAAATCCGTGGGTGAATATCGCTTTCATCCTGATCGACGTTTCGAACATATGCATCATGCTCAATTCGAGCCTGACGTTCGTCATTTACATAATCTATTGCAAACATTATCACCGATATTTTCGAAAAATAAACAAGAAACTGTGCTGCTCATCGAGGTATCTATCCACGTACAACTCCGACGAAGAAGCTGCTTGTCGGCGAATGTCGTCCGTCACTAGACTTTCGGTGAAGAAGCTCAACAGTCAAACTGTATTCGCGCAAGAAGTCGACAGACTTCAGTTGGGCGTACCGCATCAGCGGCGGTCCGCGGTATTTAGTCCGGTGTAAAACTTTGTCATTTACGATACGCAAAATTTAGAATTATGATTTCGTTGACAAAATTGATGATATTGCACCATTATCAAAAAAACATTGGGAATGATGTTTGTCGATTTTGGATTCGATTCGCCATGGCGATCTTATTTTTTTATTGCCAAGGGTCTGCAGCTGAATATACTTCGAATATGAACTGAAAACAAGGACTTTGAAGGATAACAATGAATATGAATCTGAATCCGTACTCATTTATTGATTATATATGTTTACTTTGCATTAACTATAGTCATACAAGAAGTACAGTCACCGCACAATTATGGGAAACGATCAACTGTACAGCACAATCAAATACAATCACTACTGTAACCATTAAGCCTGCGTCAATTTTGTTTTCTTCCTTTCGCAATTTTACAAAAACTAGTTCCCGACTTTTACATCTCAAGGTTGTGCATGCTCTTCTGTAAGCATGAAGAGTGATTCCACATTTATTTTTCCGTTCAACGCGGGGCATTAATAATGTACAACACGTAGATCTAATAAGCGAAACGAATTGATATCGCCAACAACCATTGCAATCCGAATCCAATCTGTAATTGTGCAACCACTATTCGGTGTTGCATAGCACCATTCGGCATTGAACAATATTCCGATTAGGTTTGCATAACAACGTGCCCAACAGTATCCGTTGGAGCAGCCGAACTGGTTAACATATGTGTCTCTGATGATATCATCGCCTTGGAACTCTGCATGGACTACGGAAAATGTAATCAGCAGAAACCAAAAATAGATCATCTGAAAACTAATCTCAGGAAAAGAACAACTATTGACTACTAACAACAATGATTATACAAAGCACTTTAGTTAAAAAGCTTGCGATTAAACTGTGTTAGCAAGGTACAAAATTGAAGGCCGTTATGTTTTACCGCTTAATTGACAGATTAAAATTGCATGAAAGCTTTTTTTTCAGTCACTACCAAAAACATGATTTATTTATTGGCGCCAACTTCAAAAATATCGAAAATTGTTTTCGAGTACGTAATATTTTCATAATCGGATTCGTAAATTTTTAACGAGGTGAAATATTTTTGAGAGCGTTGCAAGTTTACGAGATCGACAGCGATGTTGAGCTGCAAATTAATTTATATTTTGGCTCAATCGTTCATTTTTATTTTGCGAACAGGCTATGCTTAAAATCCTGGCGCATTCTTCATAAAATCTCGACAAGTGCTCGACAGTTTATTAATCTGAACCATATTCTTGTTTTAGCTGTTGCCTTTCCTCACCAAAATTCATCCGCAACCCCGGCTGAACAATACGTTGGTCTCGATCGTCGCGCTGATGAGGGGCAACGATTTTCTAACCGTCGCATTGATGAACGGAAGAAATTTCAAAAGATCCGAATTGCCGTTGGTCGCCGATTTCGACAGTACGCTACACGAAGTGATGCTCAACAGTCGATCGGCTAACGGCACTGTCTCGAAAGAAACGAAGATACACGTCGATGAATTGCAGGTACGGCGTAAAACGCAATTGCAGATCACATACACTTTACAAAATGGTTCACCTCGGTTAGCGATGGAGGGGACCGTTTTGTAAAGAGTACGTCGTCGAATATTGTGTTTTTTGCAACGTACATGCGTATCATTCCTACCGTAAACTTTTTGAGTTTGCAGTATTGAATGGATTTTGCGCGCTGGCCTGAATGATTTCCTAATTTCATTTAGGTGATTTTGAACAATAAATACATCGGCCCCGATCTAGTGGAAAACTATACCAGTCCGAGCGTGGAATTAGCAAAAGTCACTCACATCTACATTAGCAGCAAAACAGCTGAATTCACCATTAAAGAAATGGTAAAGCATGAAAGCATGTTGACCATCGCGTTTTTGGTCGACGACAAAATTTTATAGGCTGGTCACAAACTGGTCGCAAAGCTACCGATTAACTCTACGGCTCGCGCTTATTTTCACGCACCGACTACAACCATATGCAGCGTATCTGTTTTCTTTTACGCTCAGTATATAACGGAACATACAGCTTTGGAGTTGCTACTTCAACCAATGGCGAGCTAAATTGTATTAATATACAGAAACAATGCGCGTTATGTTTAAACTTTTTCAGTTCTTACGAATCACGAGGCGAAGGCTGAATGGCCCATACAACGAATACCCGCTAAATGTTACCAACGTGTGGTTAATCGCTGATCAACTGAATACACTCATAATTAATAATAATGGTACCCATTATTTGATAAGCTTCAACTGTCCCGCCCCTACTCAACTACAACCAGGAAGCCTGCCAAAATTTAGATGACACTAAATGGTGACCAAATACCGCTGTACAGGAATAACAATAAAGGTTGCTTCTCGTACGAAAATATAACCATATTCGATATTAACGATTTCGACGAACCGAGAATGACAGGTGTATACGACTACCACTTGACAACTTGATGCGAGACTCCGTTGGATAAAATAAAGTTCATCGCGAAATGTTGTATTTTTGTTATATTATATCTACGTCCCTTGTAAGCCGCGGCTTATACTCTCAACATCCTCCTCTTAGTGGCTCGTTTAATCCCTTATAGGCCGCGGCTTATTCTCTAAACATCCACCCTCTTAGCCCATTGAGCTAAAATATTGCGAGAATAAATGTGATCTAAATAGCTTTTCGGCCGGCGCGCGACAAAGCCTTGTTCGAAATTGGAATGTTTCAATGGCTGGTAATAAAATTCAAATTGAAATGTCGGATGATACCGAAAGATGCAGAAGCCGAGATAGGCAAACTTCGCGGACACCAACTGGCGCGGGGCAGAGCACTTCCGGGGTGAGTCCAGTGACCACAGTTGGAAGAAAACTATTGAAATGAGAGAAATTCAATCATCTAAAAACAGCTTTCGAGCTGTGTTTCATTTTATATCTCAAAATTTCCCAGTAAAGACTAGAAACAGTCGAAAATTGATTTCTTTTTTTTCATCAGGAAACATTTTTTTAGTTTCCTTTCTCGGTCACACCAATGAATTTTATTTCGCAAAGAAAAAAATATAACAAAAAAATATACGCTAAATCTCTTCGAGCAAGCGTCATTCGATGACTTCGTATATTGAGTACTAATTAAGTTTTCGTAGTTTCAAATAACTGAGTTAACAAATAAAGCGAATAACTGAACGGACGAAAAAAAATCGAATCATGATAAAAAAATGTTATACAAAATTAACGTTAGAAACAAAATTCGATTGGATTTTCGTAGTGAGTGAGTCAAAGTGGGCAGAGTTTTCTAATGTAAGCCGCGTCCCTTAAATTTTTCCTAGGTATCGGTTGGAATCTCACCTGCTCATTTTATATCACGCCAATTGAATTAAACTGTACACTTTGGGAGGAGCTTACTTAATAAACCATGCCCACTCGATCGACTCAACTTAATCCCTCCTCCTCCTCCTCGTAGGAGAAGATTAAGCAGATGAACGAAACCCAACTTTTATTCTATTTTAGTGTCCATATTTTTACTGATCGGCTCGGTTGCGCAATGCGGACAACGTACGGCGCCCTCCTTGACCGTCTCGAGACATTTCGGGCACGGCCAGTCGGTGGACGGCGGCGGAGCTTTCTTACGCCAGCAACAGTACACCAACTTGACAATCACGAAGATGACGAACGATATCAAAATGAAATGTATGATCGTCTGAATGAATCGACCGTAGTTCAACGTGATCGCGCCGGCGTCCTTGGCTTTCTGGACGGTCGGATAAACGGCTCTGTCCGAATCGTTTTTGTATCGCAGAACTACGAAACATTCTTCCAACGTGCCCTGTCCGCCGATCAGGGCCAAGATCGGACTGAAGATGTCGTTGACCATCGACGTGACGATGGCGCCGAAAGCCGCGCCGATGATAACGGCCACGGCCAAATCCACAACATTGCCTCGATTGATAAATTTGACGAAATCCTCGAAAAATCCGACGGCTTTACCATAGCCAGCCTTGCCGGCGAATTCGATCTTCGAAGCCATCGACTCCGAATTGCTACCAAGCTGACGGCGTCCGCAACAAATCCTATTCAAAAATAAATTTTCCTCGTTATTAATATTATCGCACCAGCCCCTCCGTGCTTCACCCATATTATTTTAAGCTAACGATACGCAAACATTTTTGCATAAACAAACGCGCCGGGCGCCACAAGTTAGCTAAAAACGCTCAGCGAGCGTCGTAATGCGAAAATTCGGTTCATCGCTAACAATCAGCGGAAAAATTAGACGTAAAAGTCTCCGTTCCAATTTTAAAAGCTGATGAACCAGTTGCCAGGGTAGCATAGACGACAAAACGAGAGAAAGAAGCAAGTTCGCTAGCTAGCTAGCTCGCGATCCATTCTCAGCTGGTGAGATTGATTTCGATTTGCGCAGCTCGGAGAAAGAAGAAAATTTGTGAATCAATACTCAGCCATTCGGCTTCGGTGCTCGGAAGGCATGACGCGAAACTAAATTCTGGTAGGAAAAAAAACTTACATTATTATTCGCTCGTTGGTCGCTGGTATCGGCGATTATTCACGAGCGCGCGTAATACCATGAAATTTTTCACACAAACTTTTATTTGGGCATATAGCGCTGTAGCAACTATAGTATTTTTTTTCTTAGCCAACTTTCGATCACCAACCTGTTTCCATAAGAAAGAACATCGAAATTCAATTTATAATTTGCATCCATGTATTACACGCCGGTTGCCATGGGCAGGCCGAACGCCCACCTCAGTGTTTGCACTTTTTGCTCGAGTAGTATCATAGAGCGCTACGCAACTAAGAAAAAATACGTAAGAATCTTGTTTCTTGGTTTAGGAATCTTTTGAATTCCGTTTGGGAGTCGTTTTATATTTGACTGACGACATTGTGTCAAAATAGACGAGCGACGTCCTCGTAACGAAATGCGTTGACATTTGTTCGAGCGAGCAACTATAGTAATGCAATATATCAAGAACAATACAATGCAAAAAGTAACTGTAACAAACTAGCTGCTTTTGTTCATTGGCTTCTTCACTTCTACACTTCTGAATATAATTAAAGCTGTAGGGTCATCATTTTAAGCACGTTCCAAACTAAGTTTCACTCATGAGCCCAATACTGAATGTTTTTTGAATTTACAGTCTTTCGTGGTCCTTTAATGTGAGGCATGAGAAAAAAAAGTAAAAATATGGCCAGTTTTTAGTTGTTTTTTTTTCACGCCTTACATTTGAAGGGTGTAGGTCATAAAGGTGCTATGTGACGAAAAGTTCATTTGGAGAAAAAACGACTTAAAGTTTTCGATATGCCATTTATCACACAGTCACATAACCCCTTTATGCTCGGGTATCTTCT
>JAQGBA010000638.1:0-27623 GCA_034698125.1 Prionchulus punctatus
TTTCTCATTTGAAACCTAATTTGTTCGCGCGCAATTCAATTTTGAATTTGTCCCACATCATTTCGCGACTATCTGTATAGTCGTACGACGACTATAGTCTCGCGGGAACTATAGTTAAACTGCGACTGTTCTTTTTTTAGTAATCACCGAATCAGGTGGCGCCGACGAGCCTCCGATAAATTTCGTATTTTCGCCGCCGATCACTCGATCCAGAATTAAAACTGCCGCGAAGTCGTCGAGCGATACGCAAGCTCAAGTGACGCCGTTCGCCGAGAAACTGCGACGAAAATCGGTTCGAAAAAGTACACGATTCGTCAAAAGGTACAACTCGAATGGGAACGGCGCGCGGCGCGGTTCTGCAAATATTTTAATCATCATTTTGTTTTTCAGATTAACGAGATCCTCGTTGTCGACGGATATAAAAGATTAACGAATCACGCGGATTTAGATTTATTAAAAAATATATACTTGTATAAAGTTTCTCGTTTTTGTTGTATTTGATTTGCAGGTCCGTCAAAATAAAATTACGACGCATTTTGCGCCTGAAAACCAAATTTTTTCGCAGGTAATTTTCGATTTCACGCGGCGATGATGCAAATTTAGCTTTTCGAAAATTTTAATTGAAAGAGAAAAACGAAGTAAAACTTCGACCCGTTAGCTGCGCGTCAATTTTTTAAGAAAGCAAAAAACGAAACAAAAATTCCAAACGACTAACGGAGAAAAAATTCGATGCGATTGCGTTTTTTCCATTTTTTTTGCTTCGGGAAGATACGTTTTTCGCTCGCTTTTTTACTAAGCCGGTCGACTATTCCGATCCGTCGTCGTTTTATCGGCGACGTCGTCGATCGAATCTAAATCCTCCATGATTATGGCTTTTTCGATTTCGTCGTCGAACTCTTCGTTGGCGCCCAAGAAATACGACCGATTCGTACTCCTCGGATAAAACAAATGAATGAGGATGGCGCACGCCAAAAAGTTGGCCAGGTAACATAAACCTCGAATGAAAAACAAATTATCGGCCCGAAAAATGAACGATAGTCACCGTCTATAGTCGTCTATAGTACGTTTTTCCCAGCGTCTATAGTTGAAAGCTAGATTTTAGACGGTGACGTCCCTAGCCGTTTCTATTTTACTCGTGGTAGCTTTATAGCGATACATGACTGGAATCTTCGAAGAAATGGCACCCAAAATAGGTAAATAAACGAACCACACTAAAAACCCCGAACCGAAATGCAAAAAGAATCCTTGTTTCCTTTCGTCCACCCTGCAAAACGAACGAAACGAACAATTACTAAGCGAAAATCGAGCAAATATTAATTACTGTCTGACGGATTGACGCAATTCTACTAGGAACCAGCCCACGGTCAGGACGCGAACGAAAAGTATACCCCAACCGGGCCACGTGTCGAAAATGTACATGTCTTCCAGTTCGTCGACGGAACTCTAGAAAAAAAAACAACAAAAAAGGTCACCGTCTATTCATCTTAACTGCGCGCATTCGATTACGAGTGTCGACTATAGGCGGTGAAATCGTAGTTTCTCACCATCTAGTCGGTTAGTTACTTACCACAGCCCAGAAATAAAATCCGAAATGAAGTAACAAAAAAACGATCCATAAGAACAAAGTTTTCGACCGTTGTCGTACGACGTTCGACCTGATCGTCCAACCTTTGGCGATCAAAACGAGCAACAATATCAAACAGGCGTCGACGAAATGTCGAACGATCGACGCGAAATCGCGAATCCAAAAAACGCCCCGTCCGTCGGCGGCGAACACCGCCAAGTGGAATAAAAACGACGTTAACTCGACCGTTTGCAAACATAACACGACCAATAAGTAAAAACTTCTCGAATTTTTCTTCATTCTCGCCGCTCGACATTGAAGCGCGACGAGAACGGCGGTGACCAACAACGCCGCCGCGATGATTTCGAAGAGATCCTGCTGTTCGCAGGAAAATTGATACTCGAACGGATTGAACCGTCCGTGATCGTCCGGATGACCGTTGACCAGCGACGCATCGTACCGAAGGTCGACCGTACCGTCGACCAGCGTCCAGTTGCAGGTGGAGTCCAAGCGGCAGTCGACGATGAGCAGGTACCAAAATCGAGCCTGCGCTTTATCCTGGACCCTATAGGTCAGCTGATGTCCGGCGAAGACCATCGACGGGTCGTCCTCTTCGTCGCAGAGATCGTTCGCCGGGCAGGGTACCGAGCGAAGGATATCCTGACCGCCACCCGGGTTGCAGCGAGAGTCGAACGCCATTTGCGACACGACCGACATGACTCGAGCGCATTTCGCGTCGGAATCCGGTTCGGATCCGGCTAAAATCTCGTACATCCGCCGAAAGTGAGGCCTGTTGGCCAGCACCAGAGTGGCCTTCGGCCTATCGCGCCGATCAACGTCGGCGGATGAGTAGGTAATATTTCCGAATATATATCCTCTGGTACGATTCAGTTGATAAGCGTCGGTTTTTTGAAATCCGAATTTAGCGACGACCGCGTAAAATTGGTCGGCGTTCGACCATCGGCCGTCGATTTTTAGCGTCGAACAGATTTCGACCCGATTCGCGAGGATTATAGACAGAAAAATGGTACGCAAACTCATCGTTGTAGTCGAAAAAGTGATTCGTAGGCTTCAGCCTCGAGGCATTTTCGCGACTCGCCGAAGCTGAACCGAAAAAAAATGGCCGACGATCGGTAAACTCGCTTTTTTGCCCGCTCAGATGGAAAACAAACAAAAAAATGAGCAAAATAATAAAACAATTTTGGTTTTTTTTCTTCGCAAAACGTTCGCTTTTTCAGTTTAAAAGTTTATTTTGAAATTTTCATTTAAAAATTCAAGCACAGCCGGTACGCATTGCAATCGATTGAATATCCTGGATTCGGATTTCGTTAAAATCTTATCCAACATGTAGATTAAAACGTGATGGAACACGTGAAAATTCACGCCGGACTCGATCGAAATTTCGACCTGAAACGAGTAGAAAATAGAGATAAATCTGTGGGGTAGTTATCACTATCGGTCATTTTGAGAATCGTACCCAATCTTTAATGCATTCCAAAGGGCAAATATCGTAACCGGCGTAGATGGCGGGATTGTATAAAATTCCTCGGGCGGACATTACTCCTGCAGAAAATAAACAAAAAAATGCACAGCCGAGTCGAAATCGAGGTCGTTTTCGCTATTTCACCATCAATTTTGCATAATTTTCTCAACTTGGCGGCGTCCTCGAGGGAAAAAACGTCGCCGTTGGCTACGACCGGAATTCCAACCGAAGATTTTGCCAAAACGAAATTCTCCAAATCCACCGGCTCGCGCCTTTGACTCGGCGTTCGACCGTGGACGGTGATAAACGAAACGCCGGCGGCTTCGGCTTGTTGACATAAATCGACCGTTTTCCTGAAAAAACAAACGATTCGAGTTTTTGCGCCTTAATTGAAATCTATAGTTGCTCGCTAAGCATAGTTGCTTATTCAACTATAGCGCCCATGGACTATAGTTGAAATTACCGTAAATCGTCGTGAACTCTGATTTTGACTGATACGCTGAAATTCGGACGAGAAATCCGTCGTCTCGTTTGTTTTACCATGTCGGCGACGAGTTCAGGCCGGTAAATTAAATGACTACCGTAACCTTCGGACATCGCCCACCTGAAAATCATTGGTTAAATCGAAATAATTTATACGGTTTTAATAAATAAATTAATCAATTAATTAATTAACCTTTGAGGGCAGCCGCAATTCAAGTCGACGCCGTCGCAAAATCTATTGAATAACAGCAGATAATTTAGGATAATTGATGCTCAGGTGGAATACAGTCAGTTGAAAAAGTACGGTGAAACTAATTCCGACGCCGACGCAAGATCTTCGGCGTTGCTAGCGGCGAATTGAACGATCAAAGGTCGATCGGCTAAAACATCTACAAATCATACTGTAACTCGGATAAGCAGGTACATTTGATAGTGACGAAACCATCAACTATAGACAACGATGACGCAACTATAGACAAATGATGTCCTACGTCTATAGTTATCCTCGATCTATAGTTGCCCCTCGGCCTATAGTTAATCTCGGTCTATAGTCGCCCTCCGTCTATCACAATCAACTATTGATAGTTGTACATAAACTATAGACAAAAACATAAATCAGCGATAAGCCGCGTAGGTTATCGTCAGTGGATTACGAACGATAGATTTTCCACCGTTTATTTATTTGAATCGGTCCTAAATCGATGAAACCCGTTTTTGCTCGAATCTCACCAGAATCGGACGTAAATTCGGCGTCCCTGGCCGCTTTCGATTTCACGAAACACGACGAAACGATCATCGGCGTGTAACACAATTCGCACCCGTATTTTCGAACAAGTTTTCTAAACGGCAACCTTAAAAACACGAAAAACGCCATTATAATTATGAAAACGACCGAAAATACAACAATTCCGACAAATTTCTTGGTTTTTTTACTTCGAATATCGAACCATCGGAGCGCAAATCAATAAGGGCAAATCTTCCGATTCGTTTCTCTTAAATTCTTCGAAAATATCCATTTTGGTATCGAAAAAAGCAACTTTTCCGTCCTCGAATCGTCCGCTACGGGTGAAATTTCTATTCGAATCGGTCGAAAATACGTTTCGTAACGTGGACGAGAAGTCTATGCAAATATTACTCAACGTTTTGCTATACGGGCAACGTCGGCGAGTGCAAAAAATCAATACTTTTTTTACGTTTCTCGTTTTTCGCTCTCGATCGTCGGCGAAATAGGACGGAAAAATGTCGCGAGCGGAACTGAAACGGGAAAAATTTTGTTTTCACGAAATTCGTCCGTCTATAATATATATCTCAAAATTCCAGAGGTCCAAAAAATAATTTTAAAATATTTGGAAAGATTTAATTATAATAATTACAATTAAAATTAATTAAATCCCGGAAGAGTTTATTATTATATTTTTTATTTTCGTATTGGAATTTAAATTGGGCTACTAAAAGCTAAAAATTTGACGAATGATGCAAACTTTTGGTTGCGAAAAGTGACCAGTGGTTATTTTTGCAAAATTTGGCCAAAGGACTTTCGACGGACCGTTCGTCCCACTCCCCCCGACCAGTGGTCATTAAAATGGGCTCCCGGCCTATTTTAAAATTGTTCCCGAATCGGACGTTCAAAAACAAAATAGGCGATGGTCAACGAGCGTTGACCAATCGCGGATTCATTCTTGTAGAATTGAATCTAATTTAGCTTAATTTTTTTTCTCTTAATTAAATTCTCCGTTCCGTTCGAATTTCTCGATTAAGATTTTTCCTCGTTGAAACGAAATCGAGGGACGGTCTACGAGTAAAAAAAATGCAAATCTGCAACATTAGTGTAACGTGTCGTTTCAGTTTTCTCGTTTACATCGTTCGAAAGCGGTCGCGTTTCGATTTAGGTCGTATTACGACAGATTTTTGCAACTTTCCGCGCCGTTTTTTCGTTCGAAATGGGCAATTTGTCGAATCGCGATTAAAATTGTGTCACCGGCACGTGTACTTTTTTTAAAATTATTTGCTTCTTTTCTTTGCAGATTTGATTTATTGTTGAAAACAATTCACAGATTATTCGCGTATGGTGGATGTGTAGCAATTATTATTATTCGGTCGACAACTTACGAAAAAAAGAATTAATTAGGTCAACGTTAATTAGGTCAAATTTTTAATTAATGGCGAGCGAAAATATAACGTCGACGACTTTTCATCCGACGACGACGATCGATCCGACGACGTTAAACGCTACGACGAGAATTTTTCTGCAAACGGCACCGGCTCAAGGCATTTCGGGAATTTTCACGTGGATGGCGCTCGTTATAACCGGACATCAGGTAATTATGCAAATTAGTATCCTCGGGATGTCCAGCTGCTAGCCGCGTTTCTCGTTATCGCCCCGTTCGATGATAACGAGCAAAATTTCTCACTGTCCAGGCGACTTTACGAGCACTTTTTCGCATCTTTCCATTTTAATTAGCGAGCCGACTCGTAAAACGCGTCGTTCGAAGAAACCCAGAAATGCGATGCTTTAAAAATAATTGAAACTCTCGACGGGCGAGAACATTTGTATAAATGAATAAAAAAATCGAATTTGTGTAGTTGTATAATTGAATTGCGATTGTAATTCATTTTGAACGCGAAAATACACTGACCACGACCCTTATTTTTTTTCTCTTCTAGATCTATCAACATTTACGTTATTATTCGTGTCCATCGGAACAACGTTGGATCGTCCGAGTGTTGTTCATCGTGCCAATTTATTCGTTCGACTCTTGGCTTAGTTTATTATTTTTCGCCAACAACGTGTACATTTATTTCAACACCGTTCGCGACGTGTACGAAGGTAAATTCGGTGGATAATCTTGTTTCTTAATGAACTATGCGGTTTCATTTTTGCTCGTTTAGCTTTTGTAATCTACAGTTTTCTCAGCCTTTGCTACGAGTATTTGGGCGGCGAAAGTAACATAATGGCGGAAATACGGGGTCGGCCGATAAGGTTTTTTTTCCAACGGCGTTAACGACAAAATTTTTGAAACTCATCAAAGTCTTTTTAATCCAGGCATAGCAAGTGGACGTGCACGTGTTGTTTGGCTGGCAAACAGTACACCATAGAATTTTTACGATTTTGTAAGCAGGTAAATGCAGGAATCTACGAAAATCGAGCGCAATACGTGTTCGGCTAACTTCAGCGAACTTTCGCGCACTTTTTAGGCTACGCTGCAATTTTGCTTCGTCAAACCAGTGATGGCGTTAATTACGTTAATTTTAATGCCCCTAGGCTATTACACCGAAGGCGACTGGAGGTAAGCGGCGAATAGGACCGCAAACTCGAACGCCGGCGCGATATTATTGTTTTTCAGCCCTTCCAAAGGATACTTATACATCACGATCATTTACAATTTTTCGATTTCGTTGGCGCTGTACGGTCTGTTCCTGTTCTACAACGCCACCAAGGATCTACTGAGCCCGTACAGTCCGGTGTTAAAATTTCTAACGGTCAAGTCGGTCATCTTTTTGTCGTTTTGGCAAGGTACGGCGAATTGTAAACAAATTTCTCGACTGGCTATTTATGTTTTCCGACTGGTTTTAGGCTTTCTGTTGGCCATCTTGGGTTTGACGAGCGCCATCGAGGGCGTGACGCTGAACGGCGTTACGGTAATTTCCACCGGTACCGTGGCCGCCGGCTGGCAAAATTTATTGATCTGCATCGAAATGTTTTTCGCCGCCGTGGCGTTACGGTACGCCTTCTCGGTTACCATGTACGCCGACAATACGGGTACCGTATTTTTGTATATAGTTGATGCTCAGGTTTTTTATACGTTTTTGCTCGTTTTTACAGTAACCACTACCACTACCGGCGCTCGACCCGTCAATTTGCAGAGCATTTCCAGTTCGTTGAAGGAAACGATGAATCCGAGGGATATCATGCAGGACGCCATTCATAACTTCCATCCGCAGTATCAACAGTATACGCAAGTAAGTTAACGATAAATGCTCGGAAACACGCTCGCCGCAGCAGTTTATTTGTTTTTCGTTTCATTTTTGCGCGCTAATTTTTGGATTTTTAGTTTATTTTCTCACCTTTTCAGCTGGTTTTCCGCGAAATAGTTTAACGTATTAACCCGAGAATCTTAAAAATTATTAGCAAGTTGCATTTTTAAAGGGGTTTTTTGTTTCATATTTTGTTTGCTCGTTGGTTTTTTTTATTGTTGTTTTAATTTTATTAAAATGGGATATTTGCATTGCTCGCAGAGGTTCCGAAGTTTGAAAATTTACATTCGTTCAGGCTAATTCGACGAATCCCGGCGAAGAGCGCTTTCAACAGATGAGAGCCCAGCGTCCCGAGCAGCCGCTGCCGAAATCCGCCTCGGGCTCCAACTATAGTACCATGAGTAACCACGGTAACGTGAATCCTAATCAAACGGCGACGGCACCCGCCGGCGCGTCCGCCAACGTGAAAAAATCTGGTAAAGTCGAAAAATCGGAACTTCTGTTCCACGAAGAAGAATTTCCGTGAAATACGAAGAACAGAAACAAATTATGAATTAATTATAATTGTACTTTCTATTTCTCGCTCGTTTCGTGCTACTTAACTACAAATATTTTGTACGGTAACTATTGTATCTCTCTCTACAGAGCACTCGAAAATTCATTCAATGATTTCGCACCTAGTTGATTTTCGTGAACTCTCGAGTATTTTTTTTGTAATTTTTTTGCATTATTGTTGCGTTTTATGGTTCATTTCGCAAAAATTGCTGAAGCAATCGAGCGGTCTAATGAAATAGTAAACGAATGAAAATCGATTGAATAATTAATCACCGGCGTTCGCTTCGCAATTTAATTTATTGTACTGATCGTGTTTTTTGTTGTTGTTTTTTTGTGATTCATATTCCAAAGTTTTCTCTACAGTGCTACTGTCCGTGCGATTTTCATTTTCGATTCAAAATTATACAATTTTATTTTAAAAAACTGGTCCATCATGTTTGCGTTCTTTTCAAATATTTTACCGAACGGGAAAGTTTCGAGCAAAATTTCCCGACTTAAAAAAGGTCTAAATCGGAGGAAAAAACATTCTGGATTACTGTACTTTTATTCGAGCCGCAGTTGCGAATGGACTAATTATAATCATCTCGCTAGAATACAAAAACTTGCGAAAAACGAATAATTGCACCTATCGATTTTATTATTATTTATATATCACATAAGTCGCGTGTTATGTTCAAATTATGAAAGACGAGGTGTACAAAAGAAAACCAAAAGGATGTTCTACGACGATACCAATTGAGTAAAAACTTAATTCAACTTTCGAGTAAACATCCGCAATGCATTATTGCGCAATACTCTTAAGAAACATTTCGCGATGATTCGCAGGTACCGTACAAACAGCAAAAAAATGTTATCCGACAGTTTACCAAAGTTAAAAAACCTGCGAATCATCTTGGTGGCGGACTTAAACGAGTGAACGGGAGCAAAAAATATGCGCGAAATAAACGAACGACGCAATTCAAAAATAAAAATAAATCAATGAAGAACCGATAAAAATTTTCTTCGCACCATTTTTCGAAAAATACCGAGGTCCAAAGATTACTGTAGCTATTTTGAAGATCGCGGAAGATTGATTTGCACGCACGAGACAAAATAAAACAAAAGACAGAACCGAGGAAAACAACTGTCGAGAACGAAATAAAATTTTTATATACAATAAGATCGATCATCCAAAATTACGATATGCAGGCGGGTCGCCGCCGTTTCGACTTCTCCTCGGGCAACGGCGACGGCGGCGTTTGTAGCTGAGCCAATTGGCTGGGGGTGATGTGTACCAGGGTGGTGGCCACGGCCAGTCCCGACTGACCGTTGGGCGCGAATTTTCGACCGCCGGTCGGCAGTCGTAAGGCGACGGTGACGACGGCGGCTCGATAGTTGGCGCAAGGTTCGACGGCGACGGCGCTGGCCCATTGCTAAACGAGCAAAAATTGAAAACTTACATCGCGCGGCAATAATTTCCGCTCACTTTCTGATTGGCGAGCCCTCCAGTCATGTCCAATTGAGCGGCGCCGAACGGGCGACTCGCCATTTGAGCCATTTCGACGAACATTCTCTGAAAATAGTCGACCGATTAAAATTATTCAACGAACTCGAATCCGAATTTGAATCTACGTACCTGGCGGCGCCTGTACAAATCGACTCGCTGCTTGATTTTCCATAAGGCGAACGCCAAAACGAGCAAAATGAAGAAACACAATGCGAACGTTACGAAAAATTTCATCCAATCGATCGTCGCAGTTTGAGCGAAAGATATCTGAAGAAGAAAAAACGATCGACATTGATTTCCTCGCGAATAAAAAAAATGCGAGCTTACTTGAATAATGGTCGGCGTTACGAAATCGTAAAGGATAACGAAAAACGTCGTATTGGCGTCGGTGCCGAACGAAAATTCCTCGGCGCTGAACCGCCGCTCGAGTTCGTGACACGCCGTGTTGGTGAGGAACTTCCTGATTTTCGGTCCGCCGTCGGGCGCTAAAATCAAATACGAATAATGAGCGAAATTCCTTCTCGAACGGTTCCGCGATTCAATTTATTACCGTACGACGTGATGCTCAGGTTCACTTTGCCGACGTCTCCTTTGACGCCGCTGTTGCAAGTCAATTTGAATGTGACATCGGTATTTTCCTGAAACAAAATACATTTTCAAAAAAACTGTTTATAAATAAAAAAAAATTTTTACTTTCGGCGGTTTGGAAACGAAACTGATTTTGGTTATATAAATATCGTCTTCCGAATTCAGATTGAAAGTAAACACGAAATCGACCGTCAATTCGTCTAAATCGGACAAAAATCGATTTCATAATGAAATCGCAACGCGTTACACCGAGAAGCTTACAGAAACACGATCCATTTTTCGGATCGCCGATATATTTTTGATCGCACCTATAAAATGAAAAAAATGATAATCGAGCGGAATTCAAAAAGATAAGCGTGTATAAGTTATTTAAAATCTACTTATCGCAATTATGACCCGACACGCCTTTCGTCGTACAATGGCAACGACCGGTCGACGAATTGCAAAGAGTCGCTTGATTGTTGCAATCGCACACTGCACGTTTTGAGAAAAAAATCCTTTAAAAAATGTTGTTTTTATGAAACAAGTGTTCGCTCGTTACCGCTGCAATTTCCGCCGTTTAGAGCGTTGCCGTAGTATCCAGCGACGCAAGTTTCGCATTGATCGCCTGAAAAAAAATCAATTATTTCGGTTTGACCGACGACCGGCTACGATTGTTTACCAGTCGTTTCGTCCGAACAGTTGACGCACGGTAAGGGGGTACGAGTACGATCCAACGAATCGTAGGAATCGTTCCGACAAACGGCGTGACCATTGCATTGACAGGCTAAACGATGACCGACGGTCGAAATTAGAAATCTTAACGGGGGAGATGCATCGCTTCGGGTTACTTACACGGACAGTCAAGAAAAAACCAATGTTCGGCCGAACAAACGCTGGCATTCGTTTGGTACTGTTCGATTTCTCGATTCCAACTGACCGCGCCATTCGACCCGCCGTTCATACATTTGCCTAAGCCCGTTCTCGAACCGTCGTCGCACCATCCGCACCGCGGGCCAGCCTGCTGGCACGAATAGCACGTCAAATGAGAATCGCAAGTTTCCGCGCCTGAAAACGGCGACGAATGTTCGAAATAAAACGAAAAAACTGTATAGCTCGTTGTTCTATCGTGCTCGAATTCGCGACGACTTAGTTTTACGTAAAATTACTTGCGCATTCTTCGGACAAGTTCGACCATTGAGTGCATTGACCGTAAGGGAAAGACGTAATGTAGGCGTTGGTGTCAACGCAGCGACCCATGGTAGAGCACCATAAACAGCTGAAAAAACAAAATAACTGCATCATCCTGTAGCCAACGAAGCTATTTCTGTTAACGATGATTCATAGCCGTCTACCTGCGAGTCATCATTTCCAAAAAGTCTTACTTGGCTTTCGAACAATCGTCGCAGGTGAAAAAATACGAACACGGCTTCGGGCAGACGTTCGGCTGTTCTTTCATCAGGACATCTTTGACATTGTTGTCGTTCGGCTTTTCGACTGAAAATATCGAAACGACGACCGATAATACGACATTTCGACGAAGTTCCGAGGAAATTTTGGTTACTAGTCGACGCGTCGGTGCAAAACAATTGTCCTTTATTACGACGATCCCACGTGCACTTGTCGTGCAGTTTGCAGGAAATGCAGGAATGGAACAGCGAACAGTTCAACTGCGACGCCGGACACACGGACCACTGGTTGATACCCTGCGAGATTTATAAGAGATTTACGGGCGAAAACTTGCGCGAGCTCGTGAACTATAGTGACGGAAAATTCTACCGTTTGGTCTTCGGCGCAATGGCTAGAGCACCTGCCGTTGCACCAAAAGCACGGCTGCATGGCGCTGCTGGCGCACGACGGGCAATCGTAGTGCTCGGTGCAATCGATCAAAGATCCGACGCCCGTAGCCTGACAGGGTTTCTCGATTGTTTCGCCGGTACGATCGCTTTTTGAGAATTGGTCGGCTTCGGCGATGCTCAGGCAACGGTTCTTCAACCAAACGCATTTCGAGCCTCGCACGCTGTTCACGCAAGCGTCGTGCTCGCGATAATGGGAACAATTGCCTGCGAATCGGATTCCATATCAAATTCAGATTCAAATAGTCATCGTATATTTTCATTACCGGCGCTGAATTTAATTACTGTATCCAACATGTTCCCGTTGAATCCGCCGTATAAATACATATTCCTACGACAAATACGAAAGATTTCTATCGAAACCGGCTCGCAAAAGTAACGAAACGAGTAAAAATGTAGAACGCCGTAAGAAATCGAAATCGTGATTGTCGCTTAATCACGAACGATATAGAAAAAAGTAAAAAGCGTACTGTAATATATTTTTGCATAAAACCCAAAGCCCACTCTGAACAACTCGCTTCGAGTCGGCACCCCGGTTAATACGCGCTCTATAGTTCGTGTTACAGCTATAGTTGGCCGGCGACTATAGTTAAGTAGAACGTCAACTAAGACTTACTCTTCGTAAACAACGGCGCTGTGTCCGTATCTGACCAGTCCTTCCGATAGGTAATTCGGATAATCCAATTTATTCCACGTTCCGCATTCTAAAAATTAAAAAACGCGTCTTACTTTTACCCCGATAAATCGCCGTCTACTTATTTATCGTACCGATATCGTAAATTAAAACCATATCCGAATAGCATTTCGTGGCCTTCGACGATACGGATTCGTTATGAGCATTGCCGCCGACTACGATCATCATGCCGTTCAACAGCGCCGCCGAATGTAGAAACGTCGGATATCCCGATGTTCTCAATATGGACCTGAAGATCAAAAATCAAATTATCGACCGAATGGGATAAAACGCCATCCGAAAATTGGTACCATTTTCTCTGCGTAGGTTGATATTGATATAAGTTATCGTACATTTGCGCCGTACTGTGGGACGACGCGCCGTAGCCGCCGTACACGAAAATATTTCCGCTTATTTCGTCCAATATCGACGAGTGACCGTAGGTGCCCGACGGTCGATAGCCCGCGGCGTCGTTGACTATGCTCCACGATTTATTAACTGTAAAGAAAACAAAAAATGTCGGCGGACAACGTCCGAAACGGGCAAATTTCTAATTTACAAAAGTTATATTCTTGAACGGCGTCCAAATATCCCCTGAACGGATTATATCCGAAAATGACCACCATCACGCCGTTGACCACGTGCGCCGTATGACCGGCGACGTGAAACGGTAAATGCAGATGATTGTGATGATCGGCCGTGATCAACTTCCACGTGTAATTCGATAAATCGAACGACCACAATTCGCATGAGACGTTCTTATTTTCGATAACGCCGCCAAAAACGTACAATTTATCCTGAAAAACGTGCTCGCCATTAGCCGGATCGAGCGAAAAAATGAAACGTCGTCGAAAAATACCTCGTAATGAACTACGGTGTGGTCGTATCGATGGCGAGGCGTGACGTTGAATTTGTCGTCGACCAGAGGCGCGACCGACGTCCAGTGAGAATTTTTAAGGTCGAATCTGAATAGCAAATTAATCGGCGTGATTCGCGGGTCGAAAAACAAATAAATCGTCGTCTATTCGTGATAATAGGTCGATTTTAAACGACGACTACCGATCGACGACCACCTACTTGGCCAAGCTGCTAAAATTCACTCCTCCGAAGCGGCTGCCTTCGACCACCCACATTTCGCGGTCGACGACGACGGCACCGTGACTCGCTCGACCGCCGGGTCCGTCGACGTCGAGCTCCAACCAAACGGCGTCGCCGATTGAAATGTTGCAAAATTTACCTTAAAAAAATGCAAAACAGGTTCGACGACGATGTTTGCGTCAAAAAAAGCGTTCGCGAAACCTCGATATTGTTGATCGCAAACGCAACGACGTTGATCTGACGAGCATTTGCCATTTTGGCAGTGAGCCGAGCACGACGGCTCATCGCACGATTCGCCCAACCAACTCGACGGACAGCGACAGACGCCGGTCGACGCGTCGCACGTGCCGCGACCGCTGCAATCTTTCGGACACGACGAAAATCTAGAAATCGAATAGTTTCATAAATTTGCCCGAACGGATAACTTATAAACAAAAAAAAACAACGTGCGTGCTTACTTGTAAGATATATTAAAACCGGACATATTGTAAGCTAAATCGCTGTAGAAAAATAAATACGCTCGACCCGAATGCGCCACGTATTCCTTGGCCGCGCCGTTACGACCCGCGACCATGGTTCCGCTAAAAAGTTATTAAACTATAGTTATTCACTGGACTATAGTCGTCGCCATTCTTGCGGATTATAGTCTAGATTTATAGAACTATAGTCGAGGATTCGAGCGTCTATAGTTGGATTACGCACGGTACTATAGTTGACGAACTGTAGTCGACTAGCCGGTCTATAGTTGTTGCTATTCGGCACATTATAGTCGGCTTTCTACCAACTATAGTCGAAGAATAGACGGACTATAGTTGGAATATTCGAGGAACTATAGTCGCCGCGACCGCGACCTTAAAGCAGCCAATTGTTTCGAATAAACGCCGTCTCCGTCGTAAATATAGACGTGATCCCAACAGCATTCCGTCGAAAATTGATCCAATTTCAACGTTACGGATGTGGCGTTCAACGGGGTACCGTCCAAAAGCCACGTGCATCTCATGTTTTTCGTATAATTTAACGGGCCGTCGATGAGAAAACCCGACGGTTCGTGCCGCCTAAAAGCGTAAAAACAAAGAAATTGCCCGATACACGAAATAAAAACGAAAAAATCGACTATTTTTGTTACGTTAGTCGTCCGAAACAATTTTCGCATAAATTTCCCGTCCATCCGGGATTACAATTACAAGAGCCGTTGACGCACGTTCCTTGGAAACATTGCGGCTCGCATTTAGGCCAAACCGACGAAACTTTATTCGGATCTAGACTTCCATTTACGACCGATCCGACCGATAATCCGACCAATAATAAGCAAAAATTAATCTTTATCCATCGCATAATTTAATATTTTATTTTTTTGGAATAAAAATCGGTTTCGACGAAAAAAATAAGTTTTTAATGCCCCCGACGCGAAGAAAAAATGGAAAATTTCTCCTAAAATTTCATCGAAACGGAAATTGGACGGAAAACGCGCTGGCCAAACAAGTTTTTCGCCCGCGATTTGCACGCAAACGCCGATGCGTCGAAGCGAAACGTCGATTTTGTAATACTACGCGCGTTCGTCTTGCAATAGGCGGACGAGTACTCGACGATCCCAGTTACAGTAAGACGTCCGATTTGTATACGGTAAATTAAAAAAGTTCCAAAATAAAAATTCATCGCGAAGAAGTTTCAACTATTCTCTTCAAATTTCTCGACTCGGCGAAACTTTCGCGAGCCGCGAAATTTGCTCGACGCGCTCTGCAACGCGCAATATTTGATTCCACTCTGCAACTTCTTTAACAGCTTTAAGATAACTTTATTTTTTCGTACGAAACTCGAATAGTAGCCCGCAGACCTTAATAAAAAACAAAAACAGTACAATAAAAACAAACGTATATAAGCCGCAATAAAATCAATAATGCAACAAATCGATTAATGTACAATGCGGAAAACAAAAATCAAAAAAAAAGAACGGGAGAAAATTCTTTCCTTATGCTACAGTCCTAAGTAACTACGGCTGGAGTAAAAGTACGCAGTAATTCAATCCGAAACCGGATCGTAAAAATATTGTATTACTGTACTTTTATCGCGGCCGCCGTTGCGAAAGGACTTTAACTGACGGGACTAGCTAAAGGAGGAGGAGGAATAAATTCTTATTTTACATTTTTACAAAATATTAACAACTCGTCAACAGCGAATTGGAACCGGCGGCGCACATGTCGTTCATTTCTTGCAATTCGGATAAAACGCTATCGAAATCCATATCGTTGCCTTGGCCACCTTTGACGGTGGACGGCGCCGACGAACTTTGATCGGGCGACGGCGACGTCGACGTACAGTCGATTTCGTCGCGGACTCCTCGTTCCGCGTCGTCGACGCTCAGTCGGCTTCGTTTGGCGAAATTCTCAAAACTCTCTTCGACGCATTCGTCGATGATCAACCGCGGGCTAGCGTCGGGCGAGTCGCGAGCGAACGACGACGATAAATCGGATCCTTCGTCGTCGTCGCCCGCGATATCCTGGGACGTCGCCTTAGGCGTAGTGCGTTTCTTCGACGCGGCGACGGGCGTCGAAGAAGTTTTGATTCTCGTCGGAAACGAAGGCGGCGTTATCGCGGCGGCGATCAGCGGCGGCATCGTCGCTCGTTGTTGTTGTTGCGCGGGCGGCGTCGTTTTCTTCGGGATCGTAAAAGCTTGCATCATCGTCAATTTATTTCCAACCGTAAGCGGCGGCATCGACGGCGTTAACGCGGCCTTAGTCGACGACGTCATTTTAGCCGGTGACGTCATCTTGTTCATCCGAATCGACTGAGCGACGTTCGGCGACGCCTTCCTGTCGGCTTTTAATGCCGACTTTGGTTCGGTCTTCGTCGTCGTCGAAGGCTTTATCTCAGGTTTTAAAATCGATTTTATCTCAGTCTTCAACGGCGGCCGGATTTCGATCTTAGCCGGCGACGTCACAATTTCATTCTTCGCCGTTGGCGCCACATTATTTGGTAGCGACGTCGTCTCGGACGGCGCAGAGTTCGTTTTAGTAGGCGACGTTTTCACCGTCGATCTCGCCGGCTCTTTTATTATCGGTTTTAATTCCGGCTTGTTAATTTTCGCAGGCTCCGGATCCGACGCGGGCGGCGATTTATTTAAATCCACGACAGCCGTAGCAGTTTTTGGATCCGTCGTTCGGACGTTATTTATCCGAGGCGACGACGAACGCCTTTTCGGCGGAAGCCGCGGTTCCTCCGCCGCTCGTTTCGCCCGAGCCTCGTCCGATTGCGCATCCCTTTTCAGTTTATTCACGTACTTTCGACAGACGGGCGACAATAACGAAACGTAATAAGCGTTGTCGGCGATTTCTCTAAATTGATGCACGGCGTCGGCGACGGCCTTTTGATACGACGTATTCCGTTTGACGTTGTATCTTTTGTTGAAACATTTCACGAACGGTTCCAAAATCGATATATCCACGTAGCCGTATTGCGTCGATCCGCACCACGTCACGCACGCCGTCGTTTCGTAGACGTCGAATATTTTCGCCGGCCAATACGGATAACTTTGCATTTTCGCCCAGACAACGTCGCCGATCTTCGTATCGCCCGGTAATTGAACAACCCGAGCATCAGTTTTAATCAAATCCGGAGCCGGTTCGTCGTCTTCAACGACGTCGAGCGGCAAATCGGACGCCGACAGGCTTTGATTCGACGTCGTCGACGACGACGACGACGGTTTGTCTCGTACGGCCGACGAATTAATAAACGAACGAGAGGCCGAAGATGAATAGGACGACGGCCGTCCGTTGATCACCGTCACAGTTTTCGCGTCGCTTTTGCCGAAGGTAATCTTTAAAGTGGGTATTCGAGGCGCGGGAGGGGGTGGCGGCGACGACGCCGGAGGAGGGGGAAGCTGAGCGTCGACTGGTTTCGGATTGACTCGCGCGGTTTGTTGCGATTTTACGTCGACGGCGCCGCCGTTTTGAGCCACGGTGTCGGCTTGTTTCTTCGCGAACAATCGTTCGAATATCATTTGAGCGTTGGCTTTTTTAGCTTTTTCACGTTTTTTCGTCTCGGAAATCGACGAATTCGTAGCGTTATCATGTTTGGATCGTTTCGTCGCCGTTGAATTGCCGTTGGACGCCGACGAACCGCCGCCGTTGCTTTGACAATGACGCGGCGCTATCGCGACCCTTTGACATCGAGCGCACAGAACGGTGCTTCTCTGAGAGGCTACGGGTCTGGAACGAAACGAAAAAAACGAAATAAATCGTCGTAGACGAGTGAACATCGAGCAAAAAACTAAAACGTAACTCGTTATCTTTTTAAAATCGCCATCTATTAGCTAGCTCGAAGCTGAATTTCCTTAGCGAGCTAACTTAGAAGCTAAATAACTGTACAAATATCCCGATGTCTGATTCGAACAGGATAAAACGAGTTCGCGCGCGATAACGGGCAAAAATCCAATTACCTCAGTCTCACCGGTCGACCGGCTAAGCGGCGAATGCCTTGAGGTTGACGAATTTTGAACGAATGATATTTCGATTCGTCGAAACACGTTTGACGAAGGCACAGCGACGACATTTTCTCCGAGTCCAACGACGAGAAATTATTATTCGACACTAAGCTTTTCCATTCGTCGAATTTGTTACCGTCGACGTCGAACGGCGAAAGGACGCTAAACAGTCGAAAACAAACTAAAATAACGTCCTAGCCGAGCTATTATCGCGCGGAAACCGTGTTCGACTCACTCTCGATGGACTTTTAACAGAATTCCGTGAAATTCGTGGCCGCCGACGATGCACGACACGACGACGTAATGATTCGAAAATAAAACGACGTCCACTTCGATTTTTTCACCGACCAACGGCGAGCTATCGCCGGCTAAATTCGTAAAACGTTTTTCGTACTACTTTTCTGTAATAAAATACTAATTTTTGGTACGAATACTTACGTTGACCGTCCATAATTCCAACAACAGCGAACAATTTTCGATATCGACTTAAAATCGAAGCAAAACTAAAGAATCAAAATTTAGAATTTCATTTTCGACACTATAAACATATATTAAACAAAAAATCTTACTTAAAAATTAAAGTATAACGAGAGATTTTTTTTATTAAATAGACCCTGCGATTAATTATCGTGTTCTTCGTGCGGTGTTCATTTTCGGTGATTTGTAATAATAATTAATCAAATATTTCTAAAATTCTGCAAGGCTATGCAAATTTTTTGATAAATAAAACAGTTTGATATACAACGTCGTGTACCTGCGCATCTAGTACAGTGCAAAAATAGCCAGCGAGTAAAATGAGTGAAAATTTGCGTTTTTTATATCTATTTTTAGGTCTAGCCTAGGTAGTCGGTGACATCATAGATTTAAATTACTTCCTACAACTCAAGTTGAAGGTTATATTGTTTCACTTTTCTTGTCTCTCTTTTCTCTCTATCTCTTTCACTTCTTTCACTTCACTTTTTTTCTTAAGTCCCTTGCTGATGATGCATAAGTTGATTTTTGTTTTTACTACTTCATTCTCTGCAAACACTTGAAATGGTCCTTGGAATTTTATAATATTATGAGTTATTATAACAATGTAACATTTTTTTGCAATATTTCAGAAAATACAACATGGAATTTTTATATATTTTTGAACGATCCCTCTCCATTGGCGTACAGATTTCGAATAAAATAAAAAGACTACATTAAATACACACGGTAGCGCCTGAAAAGTAGATTGGCGAGTCGGTTTTCTTGTTTTTATGTTGTTCAAATAAGCGAGCGAAAAATTTTGTAGGAAATTAAGTGGGAGGAATAACCGCAAAATTTTTATCTCGACGTTGTTTTCGTAAAAATCTTTGAGCAACGTGTCTTTAAAAGTTTCCAACCCGCGCATAATAAACTAGAATTTCCGCCGTTTTAGAAAAGAAACTAAAGCTTTTTCGACGATTTTTAGCCATTTATCGTGAAACGAAACGTAAATCTGCTCATTACTAGACGAAAATTCTCGGAAAAATGCTCGCTTTACGAATTTCACCGGCTATTTTTGTGATATTTTCGCTTTTCCTCGTTGAAATTGGTGCTCCGCCGGTCAACGAAAAGAAACCGGTTTCCACGGACGTTCCCCCCGAAACGGCTAGCCAAGAAGCGGTAAGGTTGTTTTTAATTTTATTTACATTTCTAAAATTCTAAGAATTTGTTTTACTTATTTTGTTTTTATTTAGATGTACAATGTCGAATACGAAAGATATTTGCAAGAAGTCGTTCAACTATTGGAATCGGACGACGAATTTAAGAAAAAACTCGAGAAAGCCGACCCGGACGACATAAAATCGGGTAAAATCGCAGAAGAAATGGACTTTCTCAATCATAATATTCGCACGAAACTCAACGAAATCAAACGAAAAGAAGTCGAACGCTTGCGTGAAGCGATCAGAGAACAAGTGGAACGAGAGAACGGCGCTCACAATGTTATCATGCCGAATCATTTGGATCACAACAATTTGGACACTTTCGAAAAGGACGACTTGAGGAAGCTTATTCTTCAGGTAAACATCGATTAGCTAGTCGGTTGGACGCTCGGTTAGCGCATTTATTTTGATTTTTAGACGACGAAAGACTTGGAAGATTTAGATAAGAAAAGAAAAGAAGAATACAAAGAATACGAAATGGAAAAAGAAATCGAACGACGACAAAAATTGGCGAACATGACCGACGAGGAACGCTCGAAAGCCGAAAACGAGCATCAAGCCGAATTAAAGAAACATTCCGAGCATCCGAAAGTCAAACATCCGGTACGTTTTTTTTGCTCGCCTCGAGCGAAATATCGCTAAATTCCGTTATCACTCGTCTCGTAGGGAAGCAAAGACCAATTGGAACAAGTTTGGGAGGACGTCGATAAACTGCCGAAAGAATCCTTCGAGCCGAAAACTTTTTTCAACTTGCACGATCTGACCGGAGACGGATATTTGGATATATCCGAATTGGAGGCGTTGTTCCAGAAAGAATTGGACAAAGTCTACGATAAAAACGCTCCCGAAGACGACATGAAACAAAGGTAAAACTTCGTTCGACCCTGATTCTCGAGCGCCTGGAACCCTTCGCCTTTTTTAAGGGAAGAAGAAATGTCCAGAATGAGGGAGCACGTGATGAAGGAGATGGACGCCGACAAAGACGGATTGATAAGCATGGACGAATTTTTGGGCGAAGCCAAAAAACCCGAGTTTAAAGAGGATCCCGGCTGGAAGACGGTCGAAGAACAACAAATTTATTCGCAGGACGAATTCCAGAAGTTCTCCGAAGAATGGGCTAAAGTTCACGGCGTGCCGCCGCCGGCCTACCAGCCGCCCGGATATCAGCAGCAATACGGCGGCCAGCCCAACTATCCGTATCAGCCGCCGTACCCGGGACAGCATCCGGGCCAGGGTTATCCGAATCAAGGTCAGCCTCCTTATCACGCCGGCCGAGGCCAACCGCAGTATCCGAATCAAGGACAGCAACAATACCCCGATCAAGGACAGCCTCAATATCCGAACCAAGGACAGCCTCAATATCCGAACCAAGGACATCCTCAATATCCCAATCAGGCGCAGCAACAATATCCCAATCAAGGCCAGCCGCAGTATCCGAACCAAGGACAGCCCCAGTATCCCAATCAGGGACATCCTCAATATCCGAATCAAGGACAGCCTCAGTATCCCAACCAAGCGCAGCCGCAATATCCGCAACAACATGGTCAAGGGCAGCCGCAATATCCGCAGCCCGGTCAAGCACAGGGGCAGCATCCTAACCAACCTCCTCCCGTTGTTAATCAACCAGCGCCCAACGTCCAGCAGCCGGTACAGCAGCAACAGCCGCAGGCTCAAGTACCCGTAACAAATCCGCCGCCGATGGTGCCCCAACAACAACAACAAGGACAGCAAGCAGTCAATAATCAACAACCCAACAACAATCAAGTTCCGGTGCAGAATAATAATCTTCCTCCACAAACGCCGCAGCCGCCCGTCGTCGCTGATCCGCAGGCTGTTCACTAAAAAACAAAAATCGTGCTGGATTTGTTGACGTTTTTCTTTATTTTAGCACCGTTTGTTCGTTCGTTCGTATTTTCTACTGTTCGTTTCTTTTTTCGGCTGTGTATCTTCTTTTTTTTTATCAGAATACTGCATAAATATATATTTCGTTGTATCTTAAATAAAATTTATACTTTTCATTTTTGTATCGCTGTAACATTTGTTTTCAGAGGATAAAACTGATAAATCAATAATTGTTGATCAATCGGTAATCGATATAACGAATAGTTTCGCATTTTGCACCTCGTAGACTATGGACGAGCTCTCGGAAATATCGAAAAAAAGCAAAAGATGGCTGACGTTATTCTCGGACGTGTCCGAAGATTGCGTCGACGCTTGGACGATGTTTCAACGGGAGAAGGATTCCGTGACGTCGATCGTCACGTTCTGCGAAAAATTGGATTCCATGTTGGGCGGCGGAATTCAAATGGGTCGAGTAACGGAAATCGTCGGTCACGCCGGGTGCGGCAAATCGCAATTATGGTGCGTTTTTCTTTTTCGCTCGTTTCAACGCCGGCTAGCGCATTATTTTAGCTTTCAACTGTCGGTAGACGTTCAGATTCCGAAATGTTTCGGCGGCGTCGGCGGTGCCGCCGTCTACATCGACACGGAAAACGGATTCAACACGAAGCGATTGAAACAAATCGCCGACGCCGCCGTCGCTCATTGCGCGAAATTCGCCGTCACCGAAGGCAAATCGATTGATCGATAATCGAAAATCGATAAGTGATTTTTTTTGTAAATTTTCAGACGAGAAACGAGCCGTCGAACGGTTCACGTCAGAGAAAATCTTCGCCGATATAATTTTCAAAAGAACTCGCGACGTCGACGAATTGCTAAAAGTCGCCGACGGCTTAGAAGATTTCGTTCGAGCCAATGATAAAGTACGTTTCGCGTTTCGGTCGATAAATCGGATTTCCCGGGTTGATTTTTTGTTTCACTTTTCGTTTTATCAGATCAAATTGATCGTCGTCGATAGCGCGGCGTTTCCGTTTCGATACGACGATCGGCGAGCGCTCGGCAATATCGCTCGTTTTCAATTGCAACAGCGATTGAAGTTGGCATTGATTCGTGCGGCTGTTCGTCGAAACGTGGCTGTAATTCGAAACTATCGTTGATTTCCTCTTAGCGTTTCGAGCGCAATTCTTGTAGGTAGTTGTAACGAATCACGTCGCGACTAAATTCACCGAACAACGAGTCGGCTACGACGCCGCGGCGTTGGGCGCCAACTGGGGTTGCGATTGCGCAACGCGACTTTATTTATCAGCTTATCAATCTCAGCGAATAGCGTTTTTGATAAAATCAGCCGCGAAGCCGAACAGCTTCGCTCATTTCGTCGTGGATGTAAGCTAAAAGCGTCTTTAGAATACAATTTATTTGTTTTTCTCGCAGAGTTGCGGGATACGAGACGATAAAACGAAAGATGCCGACGATCGCGATATCGCTTCGGAGCTCAGGGATCGAGTAAGTTTACCGTTTTTATCGGATTAATTAATCGATTTTTCGAGAGAGCGATACCAGCTGATTTCAGGTTAACGAATTCGTACAAAGTCAAAGTCAACGGCAGATCGCGATATCGGAAATCGATGATATCGAATATGCTGATATATAAATAAAAATGTTGAATTTGATAATGATGACGTCGCTAGCTCGGATTTAACTCGATCGCTATTCTAACTAGCTGAAACTAACCGTGAAAATTATGTAAGCCGTTTTTCTCGATTCATCGATTTCGGATCGCGGATGGAAACATTGCTAACCGATACGACGTATAGATCGGCTCTATCCGTTTACGAGATAAACGCGCGTGCAACGGAGAGACTAAAGTTCTCTATAGAAATTTCCGCCGAACGAGTTTCGCAGAATTTCTCGCCACCTTTAGAAAATTGTTTCTTTTATTCTCTCTTTCGCCGTCGCCATTCTTTAAAAGTTAGAACCAGAAAGAAAAATAACAATGCCGAAATCTATATTAAACATGCATACTAAATAAACTCGGACGTCGATAAACGAAGCTAGCAAGCCGGTTAGCTAGTTAGCCAGCTATTAGCAAACGATAGATATTTCTCGTTGCGCACGTTAATTGTTCCGCTTCTCAGTCGCTGCCCGTCCATTCGTAAGCCGTTTATCAGCGAACTGATATAACTAGCTTATCATAAAAAACCTAGACCTTATCAGTTAAAAAACACCTTGCAACATCGTACGATTTCGTCGCTGATAAACCGATTTACTCTCTCCGTATCGACGTTCAGCGGATCAACGGCTCGCTCAAGCTCAACTGAATCTGAATTTTTTACTCCGAACCGAATCGAAATGGATTTCTTACGCGATAAATTTCGTCAAGTGTCCGATACGATCCAAACTTTGTCTCAGGTAGATTAATTTTTTTATTTTTAACGGGCGCGGCCGTGACGCCGAGAACCATTCTCGAAATGGTCCTTGGTATCGTGGCGGCGGTCACGGTCTAGCACTAATGCAGAATCTTTGAGATTCGAAGAGTAACAATGTCGTCGGCGTTTGAAAAATAGAATCGCCCGAGGCATTTAATCGTGAAAAAACGTTTAGATAAATGTACTTTTTTGCAAATGATTATCTCGAGTCTGTCGAAGTTTGGTTATTTTCCAATTCATCGCCGGGAATAAATTGATGTCTTTTCGACCAAAAAAACTTGTAAAACTAGAATCGCACCAGCCAACCGATATATCTCACTTAAAAATTAAACACGTACGAGTAAGGCGTGATAAAGGACTGTATTTTTTACGTTTCTATAAAATACACGTTGCGCAATTGACTGAGACGAATAATCGCCTGGTATTTTGTATTACGAGCAAGATTCGTTCACCGTCTATGGGTAACAAAAGCTCGAAAAGAAAACCCACGAAAGATTTCGATAATCTCGGATATAAAATTAATACGTCTTATTGCAAAACAGTAAATAATAAATAGATAGAAAAAAAATTGATGAAACGATTGATAAGTTTTGACGGTATACTTGATTTTCTTCTTCAGAACGCGAAATTGCCTACGCCGAAAGAAACTACGAACGTAAACGGTAAGATTTTTGTACGAATCGCGCGAAAAACAGTTCCGTTCGTAAAATGTCGACGATTACGATTGCAGAATTGAAATCGATTTTTCGCCAATTCGACGTCGACGGCGATGGATTTATCGACGAAAACGAACTCAGAGACGTCGTAGCGAAGATGGGACAGTTCACATCCGACGACGAAGTGCGAAAGATGTTCAGGTCGGCCGATGTGAACAACGATGGGAAAATCAGCTTCGAAGGTAATAATTAGCTTACAGTCGGCGACGAACTATAGCGAATCGAGAAATAGCCCGATGTGATCGATGAAAAACTAATTTTGCGCGCCGTCTGCGCAGAGTTCCGGACCATCGCGGCGGCTAATCCGTTGATACTGTCGTACAAAAGCGTTTTCGCCCAATTGGATCGCGACGGCGACGGCGAAATCACGAAAGACGAATTGCGAAACGGTTTCGCGAGCATGGGCCACGTTCTGAGCGAAAAAGAAGTGGACGTGATTTTCAGGGAAGCCGATTTCAATAACGACGGAAAAATAAACTTCGAAGGTACGATTACTGCAAAAATGCAAAACGCAAACGCGTAAAAATGTTTCGATGATTTTTTTCTTCCAGAATTCGTTTCGATGATGAGCGCGAAGAAATAATTGATTGGAATTTAGCATTTTCGCGTTGTTTTTCTTTATTTATTTTCTATTCGTTCGTCATTCGTTTGGAAATTTCAAAATATTTTAATCGCATAATCTTTCGTGGTCGATTTGTAATTTGTATTTTTGTCAAAGTCGATAGCGCCTAACCAATTTTATTTATCACTCGGTTTGATTTTCGGCGTTAATAAAAAAGTGTGAATCGAGCATTTTTGCAACTTCGGCCACGTTTACGAGCAAGTAAATGCACCGGCTAATTACTTCGGAGGTGCGTTTGTTTATCAATGTTAACGAGATAAGAATTCGTCTGAATCAGAAACTATTTCAAAAATTCCCAGCGTGGGCTCACTTTTGATAAAGTCCTATAGAATAATGTGAAAAATTTGAAATAGTTCGTTACTCATTTTTGCTCTTACGGGAATACAAAATGGTAAGAAATTTATCTTTACAGGTTCCATATTTGACATACAGGTTCCATAGTATTTGGTAATTGCGGAAAATTTTACAGCCATTTTGGATTTCGATAGATAGCTAGAAAATCAAAATTAATGACTTCGTAGTTCTCGTTTCTGTACATTCCATAAATCATTGTTATTGGAAAAAAATTCATTTCCAACCAAAGTTCAACGATCTAACCGACCGTTACAGTTCGCAGTCCGTTATCGAAATTGTAAATCGGTGTCGGTGTCTCGCGTGTAAAATCGTTTAACGATCAATCGTAGTTCATCTATAGTTTGAAGAAAAGTGCAATCTACCGTCGAAAAATGACAAAAAAGCGTGTCGACGTTGCTGTTTCGGCGTCCTCGACGAAAAAGATCAAAATCGGCTGACAGTTTTGCGCCATATTTTCGAAAAGATGACACTTTGTTTTTCGTCTTTCGATTTTCGATCCGGTTAAATGCAAGTTTCGGTGGTCGTCGAGTTGATTTTCGTGCTCGAAACGACGACATTCGGGTCTTTTTCGAATCCTCGCGGGAATTTTTCTAAGTCTTTTTCTCACGATGGCGGCTCGAAAGTTGACCAAAGAACGACGATCGGCCAACTGTCAACGAAGGGCTTCGTACTGTTTCGGTTCGCAAACTTCGCCCAACAAAGTCGCCGATAGACTCGCTTGCGTCTATTTGAAGGAGTTAGCCTCGTTGGTTCGAGTGGGTATTAGGATTGGGATCATTTCAGCGGCTTACTGTAGCATTTTCGCAACTAGTCGGATATTGCATAGACTGAAAAATTGCTCGTTGTCGACACTTTTCAAACAATTTTCTCACTGTCTCTAGCTTTTCGGAGAGCTCGAATTGCAAACTAAACGCGTATATCGAATTTCATTCGTAGGCGCACGATTTGGAGAAGAAGATCGAAGCCGAGAGTAAAATCCGCGAAAAAGCTCAGTCGGTACTGTACCGAGCGAACATGGTCGACTCTCAGTTTTACGAATCGGCCAAACAGGCTTTCGTCAGCGATCAGCGGATGATAGCTTACAAAGATGAATTGAATAGAAGAAGATCTCGAGATTACGAGTCAGTAAAATCCCAAGACTTATTGTAGTCGCTGGACATCGACTATAGTCGTTGAACAACTATAGTTTCGAAACAACTATGGTCGCCGAACGATATTTGTGTTTTAGCGATATCGCCGAACGAACGCTTTCTCCGAGTCCCGCGAAATTAGCCATTTCAGGTAGAGCGAATCTGAAACAAATTTTCGGCCGAGTCCAACTCGCTTTCGAACCGTTTAGGCTTGCGAATTCCGCTGATTTGGAAAGACAAAGATCATTTTCAAAATCGCGGAGGTAACTTTTTTCTAACTTTTTATCTAACTCGCAATCCGAATCTAGGTTTGGACAAAAAGGAGATTTTTCCAGATTCGAGAAGATTCGCAGTGTTGGCCGTGTTTCGGATCGGAGCCGAAATTCGAGATACTCGCTTGCTGTTCGATGTAGACAGGACTCGCACGGATTTAACATTCGACGACGTTTGCTTATTGTAAGCGTTAGTTTCGCGAATTTGCATGATTCACTCGAAATAAAACACATTTTGCGCTTTTCAGCGAAGAAGTCGCGTTCAATTTCGTTCTTCACTTATCGGTGTACAGTTGCCTTTTGGACGATGGCCGAGGGTCGGTTGGATCTTTGCGTTTGAAACAAAAATTGAGAACTTCCTCGCAGAGAAG
>JAQGBA010000639.1:0-27605 GCA_034698125.1 Prionchulus punctatus
ATCGTAACATGTTCAAGCAGGTAAATCGCTGTTTCAGCACTCCATAAGCTCGCTCGATGGAACATCGCGTGCGTTTGGGCGAATCGTTGAATCGATGTTCGGCTTGAGTCATGTTATCTTTTAACAAAGGAGTGATAAGCCATTCTTTCAATAGATAACCAGAATCACCCAATATAACAGCGCCATCGATAGGTCGATAACCATTTTCAAATCGCTGACTGAGATTTGAATTTCTTAAAACTCTAGCATCGTTGCAACTGCCGGGCTGCAAAGCATTGCAATAATAGAAACGTAAATCGGGGCCGACTACCATCATACAGTTTATCGAATGATTTCCATGGTGATTAACGAATTGCGGTTCATTTTCGGATGGTGCAATAATTGGAATTAGCGTTCCATCTATGCAGCCGCCAACACATGGAAAACCAGCTATTTCATGAAACTTGCGGCACGTTTCGTTGATATTTTCCGGAAACTTGACAACATCATCGAAGAACGACACATTTATTGCTTCTACAACACGATGAAGAGGCTCGAAACAGTTGCTTTTGTTGGTCCGTGAGCGTCCCCGACCAAAGACACGAAACCATCGGTTGTAAGATATCGGATGCTGATTAGAATCTGTTATTCGCAATTTAATGCCATATTCCGATTCGTAGGATGAGCGATAAGATATCCTGTAAGGTTAAAAAAAAAGCCCGAAATAGAGAAAATAACTCCTACACCAACAATATTGCCATCCTGCTTCGCTCCAACTGCAATGTTCGAAATAAGTCATTACATGGTTATATTTGTAATCGTAACAGAAATTCAAATTTGTTCACCAATAACACTAAAAAAGTTCACGAAATAAACCAAATTAAAGCATATTTTATGACTGGACAATGAGTGAACAAATTGCGCAACAAATACGCTCGTCGACTTGAAGCGTTCCTCGCACGATTTTGCCGTTTGGCAAACGGTTCCATTGTCGCAAAGGGCCGCGTTTAAGAACGCGGCTAAAATTAGAAATGTATTCAACGCCGCCGTCGACATTCGGGAAAATTTTTTTTGTTTCGAAACTTTAAACTTTAAAGTTAAGCAAAGTTTCGCTGACGCCGACGCGAAAACGGGTGAAATGAAAATTTCGCTGTGTGTGATCATGGAAATGAAAATGGACCGTACAACGATTGGAAACGACACTTTTTGATGCGTAGTTACGCAAAAGTGTGTACGTTTATGGCCTTTAATGAAATTTGCATACGACTTTGTGAAACGGTTTCGGCTACCGTTTCGTTGATTTCTCCTGAATCACAAAATCGCTCCCGTCCGAAAAGTTGCGAGCAAATAGCAACGACGAGTCGCGCAAATTTTTTTCCTTACGTTTAAATGTTCTAGTATTCTTTTCGCCCCTGGTTGGAAAATACAACAAGTATTTTCGATTGGGCGAAAAGATTGGGATTGGGAAATAAATTTTGACGCGCGTCACTGAATCGAAGAATTTCGTAAAACGGTTTTACTTTTATCTTTAACGGCAAATTTTAATTTCAGGATTTATATTGAATTCGCCAATTATGTGGATATTAAATTTAATTGTAGCGTTATTGTCGATACAATTTTTCGTATTTTGCGATTGCGCATGTGAAACGGCTGAAAGAGTTCGTTCTTTAGAATTGAAATTATGAATCTAGAATTACATTTATTCTTTTTCAGGAAGAAAATTCTCCTCATTGTAACAATAACGGCGCTTTGTATTGCGGCATATGCGCGTGCAACGAAGGTTATGTGGGCCGTAAATGTGAATGCGAATCAACTGGTGTACCTACCGCTCAGATGGATATGTTATGCAGAAAGTGAAACCTTCTTTGAACTAGTTTGATTGGTGTCAACCGTTTTCTTAAGACAAGCTCGATTTGTTTAGAAATAATGATAGTTCTCAGCCGTTGTGCAGCGGTAGAGGATATTGCAGTTGCGGTCGATGTTATTGCGAAAAAAGACCCGTAAGCAAGCGAATTTTCAATTCAAAATTACGTTTTTCAATTTTTTGGCATCATTATTCGTTTCAGCACCCGGACGAAATCTTTTTCGGTACATATTGCGAATGCGATAATTTCAATTGTCCCCGACGAAATCGTGAACTTTGCTCAAGTTAGTATTTGTTCATATGACACCACATTTTGTTTTTGAAACATCGAACGGAATCTTATTTGTTTTCAGATCATGGTGTGTGCAATTGCAGTAGGTGCGAATGCAACGCAGGTCGGAAGGGCGCCGCTTGCGAATGTCCAGCCACTGACATCGACTGCGTTTCTTCGAATGGGGTTAGTTTTCAATTTCAGTATAATTTTTTACGAATGAAATTAATTTCTTGTCCTTTCTTGCAGAAAGTTTGCAACGATCAAGGTGTTTGCGAATGCGGCCAATGTAAATGTTTCAAAGGTGGACGATATCACGGAAAAACTTGCGAACAATGCGCTGTAATTTTTGATTTTTCGATTCAAATTTTTTGTTTCGTCATGTTTTTTCATACTTACTTTTTTTTGCAGACTTGCCCGAAAAAATGCGACGAATTGCGACCTTGCGTTATGTGCAAGGGGTTCAAAACGGGTCCGTTAAATAGAACCATGTGCGACCAATGTCCATACAACTATACAATCGTCAAGGACCATAAAGGTTAAACATCTTTTCGCTAAATGATCATTTGTTTGACATTTTATGATAGTATTTTTAGAACATGGTTTGAATGAAAGTCACCAAGATTGTCAATTTCAAGATCCGGCCGACGATTGCACCTTCTATTTCCGCTACGTATACGATGAATTCAATAACGACACTGTTTTCGTTTGGATCAGAGAAAAGAAAGGTTGTTTTTTTTTGTTAGCTTTACCAATGAAACAAATTCGACCAGTCTGGTTGTTATTCTTTTCTAAGATTGTCCGCCCCCGATTCCAATTCTGGCGATAGTTTTGGGCGTCATAGCTGGTATTGTTTTAATCGGATTAGTTTTGTTACTATTATGGAAATTATTGACGATCATTCACGACCGACGAGAATACGCTAAATTCGAGAAGGAGCGTTTAATGGCCCGATGGGACACTGTAAACTACAATTTTGCGATAAAATTTTTCTGTTGTGTGTAACTTTTCACCCGTTTTAGGGCGAAAATCCGATCTTTCACCCTGCAACGACAACGTTCAAAAATCCTGCTTACGGTGGGAAATAGTTTCTCGTTGAAAGTATTTTCGATTAGTTTTTGCTAGAAATTTGTAGCCATATCGCGTACGTTGGTATTTAATTTTCGTATCGTACTTTAACGCCGCTACGTATTGTTTTGTTTTCGCGTCTATTTCGGTTTCGTTATCGTTGTTTTTAAGTCAAATTTTGGAATCGTTTTGTCAGCTTTACTTTTTTTCAACGAACGGATTCGATTTAGGTTTATATATTTTAAAAAATTGTTGTTGTTTTTCTTGCTTACTTTTCGAAAACAAAATTTGTTTATTGTTTTAATTTTGTAACTTGCCTATATTTTTTTAATTTTATTAACTTAACGGTTTTTATTTCCTTTTTGCCAAAAAACACTACGTGGAATCGTGTATTTTGTTAGGTATTCGGACTTTCTTTTGATATTTTTTTATTGTTTCGCGTTTAAAAATGTAACTGAAAGTTTGCTGTTTTGCATTTTGAACCGTTGTTCATCATTCGAAACCATATTTAAGTTACTCGATGTAATGAAAACGGCTATTTGAAAAACGCCTGGATTGATGGCGATCAAACGTTTTCCAGAAGTTAAACTGTTTCTGTTTAGGGAACATTTTCTGCTAACTTAAAACTTTTTTCGTTGTTTTTTCCCATGCTAATAAGCTGCCAGATCTGAGTTTCGCGCTCATCATGAAATTTTTGTTACATTATAACTTTTCTTAGTTGTAGTTCATTTTTGGTGCTTTGTAAATAGATATTTGATACACTTGTTATGATCATTTATATATCCTTTTTTTGTTACAAAAAATTGCTATTTTAAACACGTGCAGTGTTGCTTCACCGGTTTCGAAGAACTTTTTTATCTATACATACAAAACTGCGCGCTAGAAAAATTCAAAATTATTTTCCAATGAATTGCTTTCCGTTTTAGTCATTTTATCTAATATACTTCATTTTTTTCAATAGAAACCTTTTCTTCCCACTTTTAAATGTGTTATGGACGAATATTTGCTGTGTTTTTTTAAATAAAAAACAAAAAATTTCCTAAACCTATAAGAGAGTTCAGACTCATTGCAACTATTGTATACTTTTAACAAGCAATTTGTTGTCATCAAACAGTCATCTAGACTTGCGCTGCCGTTTTATGAGTGATTAATAAGAAATCAAGTTGAAAAAAATAAATTCAAATTTTCTTCTAGGTCGGCGAAATTTGACGCGCGCACACATTTTCAGCGCGAGACGCCACACCTCGCTACCCTAATTAAACTGGGGGGGGGGGGGTCGAAATAGGTATTACACTGCCTTTAATTACTAATTATCATAATTTTTTCTTTCCACGAAATTATGAAAAACATTTTCAGAAGCTATGAAATGTGTACGAAACTGTGAAAATCTGTCATTTGTTTATTTTATTCACATTTTTCACCAAAAAATCTCAAAAAGTTTTTTTTCCTCATTTTACAGACTGTAATAAGAAGAAAATTAATAGTAATAAATGTATCCTATTAATACACTAAAGAGGTTCATTTTTTCACCATCTTTGTAACCGAAGACAGTCAAATATTAAAACATATTTATGTCATGAAAACGTTCGAAAGCTTTTATTAATTCCATAACTACGGTTTTTTTTGCGCGAGAACGATTCATGGCGATGCCTCTTATGTGAAATTTTTCCATGTAAGGAAACTTTTTAGGGTCTGACTTCGACAGAAAATTTTAATCAATGAACATCTCTTGAGAGACCAAACTAAACTAAACTAAGTAGAAAATGAACTTTTATTGTTGGAACAGAGTCGTTTCGCCTGTTTTTTTAACGGAGTTGGAAGAAACTTTTACTAATCATTTGTGCGATTAGAAAACTTATCGACAAATAATTTGCTTCTAAACGTTACAGTCTATCACATGTGTTATAAAAATGATTATCAAAAATATGAATTAAATTTGCAATTACTCATAATGTTGCAAAATCGAGTTCATAATAATTAGCTCAACCGGCCTCGTTCTGAGAAGAATGCTTTTTCGCATTCAATAGAACTTTGTGCCAAAGCTCCTCTCGTGTGGCTGGTTTTTGACGCCGAGACAGCTCAGTTTGGAGCCAATTTTCGAAACGAAGTGGAACTTACGAAACTTAAAAGATCTACGTTACTTCTTCCCTTCGGGTGTTTCTTTCATTTTCGCTTTTCCAGATTTATTGTTTTCGTTTATCTCCGTTTTTGACGAACGATTTTAAAAAGAAAGCGTTTGTTTGATAAAAGAAACGCATCACACACATAAAACTTGGAAGAAGTTGACGAAACACATTTTACGATACTCATAAGAGTCACAAAAAGAAACAAAACTGTTACAAGAAATAAATTCTAACACAAAGAAAACGGTTATAAAATTCTTACGTAATGCAAAATATCGAATGTAATAATATATTATATTATAATCGGGAGTTAATTTCTCTTTTTGAGTTGATTTTTCTAGGAAAAACGTGGGAAACAGTTTGAAATTGTTTTCAACATCAATCGTCGGTGAGACTTTGCTGATCTTGTTGCTGATGGTGGTGATCGTGATGTTGATGGTGATGATGATGGTGGTGATGCTTATTTAATTTTGGAGTTTCCAAAAGCGCTCCTTGATGTTGGGGCGTTGGCGTCGACGGAGCAGTTTCCACGTGCGCTTTATGTTTCGGCGACCCTTTCATGCTGTGACCGTGGTGGGCCGCTGTTGAGCCAGTTGCAGGAACATCGTCGCCGTCCGTTTTATCCAAATCGTTCAAAGACAGCGACGACAAATGTAGCAGCCGATCTTTCTCCTTTTTCGCAGCTTTATTTCGTTTGACACGTTCTTTCACTTCGCATCTTTGCTTCGTTCTCAACGCTTGAGCTCCCAACATATTATCATAAACGATGAACGATAGTGGAGCGGAAATTACAGTAAACCGAATACAATAATGAAATCGAACGAATAGTTTTTTAACAACGAATGCTGTTGAATCTCACGCAGCTTTGTTTGAACGAAATTTCGCGATTAAAAAGCGCAACTTGGTAAAATATAAAACGGTGGAAAAAAATTTATGACACAGAAACTAATGAAAATAGTTATCTACGAAAATAGACAAAACGTGCGACGTCGAGCGTAAGGGTTTTTTCGAGAATGGAGGAAAATTTCCTTCTGTGTTTTTTGTCGTCCGTCGCCGTCGATCGGATGGACGTGGACGATTTTTTCTGGGCGGGTGGCCCACCGAAACGATTTGGGTTTTCAGACGATTATATTTCGTAAAAGCGGTTATGGTCTAATTCGCATTCTAAATCGGCCGATTTCCTGGCTCTGTTAGGAACGAATAGGACCGTTTTTCGGTACCTCACGGAACTTCTCCATCAAACTCGTATTGATTCCATTTGAACAACGAAAAACGCCGAAAGACCGCTGGGGTTCGACAATACGGAGCCCGAATGAGGATCGCAGTGGAGAAGGACGTAGATCGTTAGCGAATTGAAAATGGCCACATGAGTAAATTGGGAAACCGCGGTATCCTTACCAATCGGTTTCCTTTTCAACATACTAGCAAGGGGCCGGTGAAAACAGCCGAACTGTCTCGCCAAATAATACTTTTATTCAAATGTATAAACGAACATCTGTGTTATTCTTTGTTGTTCCCCCCTCTTTTCTTTTATTCTTTAATTACCAATTTGGGCAAAATTTCAGAACAATTTCCGCATTATTGTCTCAACTATTTTCGTATTACATTTCGTATACCTTCGTGTCTTCCATAAGCAAATAAATGCACACAATAATTACATTCAAAATACATTTGACTTCTTCGCTAACAAGAGCAAGCAAGTAAAACTAATTATCACGGTAACATTCAGAACGATATTTTATTTCTTCATATTTTCCTTTTTATCAGTTTTAATTTTCCTGTTTCATTGTTGTATTATTAATTGTTTTTATTGTTATTGTTAATAATAACAAACAACATTTTTTATGGACAAATGTTGCCAATTATAGATAATTTTCGTGCAAGATTGACGTTATAGTTAAAATTTTATTAAAGAAAACGAAAATGAATTTTTTTAACGTTTCTATTTTGAGACACTTTACAATAAAGTTTTGCTTTGTTTTGCTGAGCTACTTCAAGCAAGTCAATCATTTTCTAACTTGTCGTCGTGTCTGCATTTGTCTTGTGCTCAATAAAGTTACTATCGAACTACAGTAACCGAACATGGGCGATCTTGGCTTTCACGTAATCCTGATCATTCCAGTTGTTGCCGCATTTGTCTATCGAACTCAAGTCGAAGCCGGTAAAGAAGGAATCCCGCAACTACAAAAATTTCAAACAATCGTAACAATCTGGAAACAATCGTATGGTACAAAACTCGCACAAATTCGTATCCTTGAACCGCAACAGGCAGAAACGAACGCAGCAAGTTCTACCTAGTCCAGCAGTGGAGCCAGCAGCACCAGCACCAGCAGAACAAGCGCCAGCAGCACCAGTACCTCAAGCAGTAAAGCAGCTTGTATTGTTCACCTGATAACTAATAAAAAATGGATGTAATATTTAATTACGAGTACACAATCGTGACGTTTTCTCATTTCAGGCAGCGGTAAGTAAACTGTAACCAGAAGCAAATAAACTGCCAGCAGCAGCAGAAGCAGAATCTAAGCCACCAATAGAGCAAGCAGAGCAACCGAAACCCGAGGAAAATAAACCCGAACCAGCAGCAGCCGAAAGTAAACCAGGGGAAGGCCCAGCAGAGGAGCCGAAAGCAGCAGAAGAAAAGAAAGACAAGAAAGGAAAGAAAGTAAACAAAAAAGGTAGCAAAAAGGGCAAAAGTAAAAAAGGCAAAGGGAAAGAAAGCGAGGCGAAGCGGCACCAGGAGGCGAATCAGCGGCACACGGAGCGGAATCGAAAGCAGCCGGAGCAGAAGGCAAATACAAGAAAGGAAAGAAGAGCAAGAAAGGAAGCAAAAAGGGTAAAAGCGGCAAGAAGTCCAAGAAAGGCAAGAAAGCAGAAGTTTCAGCCTAAACACGATCCGACGTCACATTTTATTGTTTCTCTTCGTTTTCGTTACTAATCGTTTGTAAATGCCACGTGTCAGCTTTGCTAAGGAATACTTATTGACAGTATGTTAAAAAGTTTTGTTTGCTATTTTCGTTTTAGCTAAATTACGGCGACTTAGCATTCTTTATAGACAACTAGTTTTTTTTTAAATTTCTATGTCTCAGCTTTTCATTATCTTGGTAATATTCTTCAACTGCAGTGTCAATGAATTTTAACAATTTTACTGTTTTATTTTTTTTGAATTTTTTTAACAAAAATCTCGCATCTTTCTTGCGTCGTAATAACAGAAATTAACTAAACAAATAGAAACACAAAAATAATGAATGTTTCAAAATTACAATTAAATTATGCCTTCGAAGACGGCGCTATTCGACGCGGTTTTTCCAGTTGGTAAGCCAACGTTTTTATGCAAATTTAATTTCCATTTCCGAAAGAACAATAAGCACAGTCCACGAAAAAAATAATAAAAAAGAAACATTCTTCGAAATAAAATAAAACAAACGCAGCTACGAATAAATTTGCAGTCGAACGAGTTTATCACAGTAACTTACCGAAGGCAAAAATACATTTCCAAGATTTAAATATTTTACAAATATATAATATATATTAGTTTTTCAACACAAACAACATGGGAAAACAGAATCGTCACGAAAAAGATTCATTAAAAAGTCTAAGTACGCTGAAAGAAAAAAATCAACATTCAAAAAGGCGTTTGAAAAAGTTGATAGTTGCCAAAACGATGTCAAGATTTTTCGTAATGCCGCTTATGATTCGCGAAACTTGATTAAAACAAGCACAATTTTAGAGTTAGCAGAAAAGTCACAAACGAAAAAGGGTAATTTGGCTGCCATTCGTTGTTGCTAAGAGGAAAAATTATGCTTCCGCAGATTAAAAGAAATTAACAACAGTAAACTAACGTGAACGCAAAGAGCACCTATAAAAACAAAAAAACCTTGCGGTTAACCAGTAAAAAAGAAAATGAAAAACGATCCCAGGTAAAAGAAGTTTTCAGGTCGCTCGGATCTTTGAAAAACAAATTTTAAAAAAAAAACAACACCATAAATAACCCGCGCAACCCAGATGATGGTAAGTTTAAAAGATTCACATATGCACCGAAGCTGTGTAACGAACATCGCCGTGGCTGTTCGGCCAACGCCACCTGGACGGCCGATACTGAAAACAAAAAATACAACGTGAAATTATTAAAAAAATCACGTTTCTATTTTCGCACGTTACCCGAATCAAAAACTGTCCGGAAGGCGTTTGAGGATTGAAATAAGCATACAAAATCCAGCCGAACAAGGCGACAACAGTACCGAGTACGAAAAGCAATGCGACAACACCGCCGGCGCTCATTCCGGTATTTTGCACTTCTAAAAAACAAAAACGTACTTGATGCGAGAAAAACAGCTATCAAACGAAACATGAATAAATGCCAAACGTCGTTCGCACTTTTAACGGTTATATCGCCGCTTCCGGACAAGTGCGATGAATTTCCGGAGGACGGAAGAAGTTTAGATTTCGTTTTAGCTGTCGTCGACTGATTCGAAATGGACGATTTTTCGGAACCGGACGCAGTCGTCATAGAGCCGTCCAAGGGTGAAACTGTGGAACTGACAGGAGACTCGCTCGTGCAGTATACCTGATTGCTTTGTTTATTACATTGAAAATCTAACCAATCCTGCCGCCTCCTGTGCAAGCCCGCTTCATCAGAGCAGAACGCTTCGCCTCGTTCTTGATGAGGCACGCACCAACTGCAATTGAACTGAGAGAAATTACTGCTCATACAGTCGCGACAGTTTTTCACCGCTATGCACACTAAAGAACAAACAAACGCGAACTCAAAAACTGTCCTCGTATCGAAGCGAATAAACAAATTTTTGATTCACGAAAATGCGTTACCGGGATTTGCTTTAATTAGAACCACGGCGCCGCTTTTAACGTTATCCAACTGAACTTCAACTCGATGATATTCGTAAATGACTCGCCGACTGAGAGCTGAAATAAAAATGATTAAAAAATACACAATATTTTGCTGAAAGAACCAAACTTGTAACTCATAAAACTTACTTAAAATTGTATGCGTAAACAAATACGCGTCCGATAAACCCACTTTTCTCGGATGATGCAAATCACTGACGTGTTTCACTTCGATGGGGATCTGCAGAAAAAAAACTAACAATAAAGAAGGTAATTTATGTGTAAATATGAAAACGCAAGAAAAGTACATTTTTGTAAGCAAACCAAATATCACCATTTTTGTGCAATGAAACCTGAAACGTAAAATTACCAGCGTCGATTTGATTTCTAAGAACAACTTGATTCCATTCGACGACGAAATAATCGCCTGATAAAAGAGAAAACTTCGTCAATTTTAAAACAACGGTTATAAAAATATGTTTTCAATTTTTACCCGTATCCGCGTAAAGAACGTTCGAATCTTCGCTCATTGTCGTATCGAAATTAGCCATCAGCGGAGCTATATACTGCGTCGCCGCCAACCAACTATGAACATGTTCTCCGACGTAAACGAAACCTTAAAAACAGTTCAAAAATTCTCCTTAAAAATGATTTTGGCTTTAGAAAAAACAAGTTTTCGGTTGTACCCCCGGTTGCGATAGTTATGTTTTCCGTTTCGTGCCCGTAAAACGGAAATTTAAAGCTCAATTTTTGACTCTAAAAACAAAGTTTGAGGATAAAATGAAACACACAAAAAATATAGATTTAATGCATACGACTGCGCGACGATACGAATTTGATAATTGCTTATGTTGAGCTTCACCTCGAGCAGATTTATTACCGAGAACATCAGGAATGTGAATCCAATAATCTTTGAACTTGTTAGCTTCAGGTTTTAATAAATGCACCGTATAGTAACGATGATTAACCTGAAATCATCCATTTTTTGCTTTAAATGATACATTTTTTAAAAATGCTTGTTGAAATAAGTTCCTAAGCGTTTCAACAAACTTTTATCACTATAACACACCGACCATATTCATTTCACGAGTCGTTTTCGAAAAAATTCAATTAAAATTCATTAAGTTAAAATAAAAATACCCTTTCATGAGTAGCATTTGTCCACCATGTAGTCTCGTTTGGTAATTTTAAGCCGTCGTCGTTGGTTTCGTTTCCATCGTCTTCGTCGCTTTCTTCGGCTTGTTGAAATAAAACCGACGACGAATCGCGTTTTTTCACTTCATGATCGTTCAAACTTTTAAAACTGTTCAATTGAAAGGGTCGTTCGAAATTTTCCGAATAAATCAAGTCAACTATAAAAACAAATATAAAGTAGCCAATAGAAAAAATTCTAAGCCAAATAATTTGAAATAAAAAAGCGACTCGAAAAATAAAATTTTCTCGCACAGTCGCAGTTAATCTTGCATAACACAAAACAAACGTATTCACGCATATACAGTATGTTTTATAGGTAAAATTGCATTCATAGTGGCATAAAACACTTTTCGACCTCGTTCAAATCAAATGGGCCGGAAAAAGTTAATGCATCACAACGAAGCGAAGCTATAAATGTATTTTTCCTTCTATGTACGCTTTTAATCTAAGCCAAAACCGTTAAGAAAAGAAGTTGGCTACTCTCAAAAAAGCATTGGTAAAGCTAACGACAAATATTAATTTCCACGTCAAGAACTGACAACAGAAATAATTCGTCGCTATTTCAGAGCGTTACATACTTTGCTATTTCACAATAGTAACACCGAGCTACGATCGAAAAAACGTCGCACAGTTGACTAAATTGTGACGTTTATAAAACGTAAGTAATTGCTATCCAATTAATTAATTGAAAGTAAAGCAAAAGTCATCAATTATTTTTTGTTTCACAGCTCCAATACGTAGCCGTAGCGACATCGCAGACTGTTACTTCTTTGCGGAATGGGGTAGTTTACGTTATTCTTACGACTGACTGCTACGATTTGCTTTTGGATACCTTACGGATTAACAATAACATGTCAAAATTCTGAAGGTTTTTTTTTATTAACATGGTTTCTTTGCTGCCGAGCACTGAAAAAAATTCCCAAAATTGATAAACAAAATACTGACCTTCGCAAGAAACGGCGACGACATAGAGGAACAAAATAATTAACATCCTAACATTCGATTTGAACATCGGGGATCCTACTATTCTTTGAGCAAATCGTTTCCTGCAATTATAAAGAAATCAATTGTTATTTTAAAACAAACTAAGAGCTAGCTAGGCAAAGTCGCGTTTAGCATTCAACAGTAAAAAAACATGAAAGACCCACCGCCGTGGTAAACAAAAATGGGAAACTACGTAAGAAAAAACAAACTAAAAGAATACAGGAAGAGAAAATCGAACGTTTCGACTGCGAGCAAAACTCGCAAAGCGTGTCTAAAAATTTTTTAAATCCAATGGACAAACGAAACGACGATCGACGGCAACGTGTTTTACTTAAGCGACCGGAAGTAATTGAAAACTGTTACGCATCCGAAAAGCTATGGTACGTAAATGCCGAACGTCGTCGCCCATCGTGCGCGTTTCGCAAATTTTCGTAGAACCAACCGATTTTCGCGTACTATCGCCGCCGTACACAAACAGTATGGAAAAATGACGGGTCGTGGACGATGCCACGAGCCAGCCCCACAGTGAAACCGAAAAACGAAACGCCATACGAAAACCGAAAGAAAGGAAGAAAAAGGAGAAAAGATCTATACGCAGCCTATTGCATGCAGCTCAGTTCGTTTTACGGGCACGAAAACGACATGCATTCGCATCTTTTAATTTCTCCATTTGCCTCATCTCTGATCAATTATGATGCAGCAAGCGAGATCGTTTCGCGTAATAGAATCGTATCGGGATGTGCGCAAGTTTTTTTTTTTAACAACTTTTGTACGCCTTGAGCACACTACCAGGCAAAAAGATAACGCAGACTCGACTCGTTTGAAAATTTTACGAAGCAAAAAAGAATATCCTTACAAGACTAATTAATAAAACTGATAAATAACTTAAAACCGAAGTTAATAGAAACACCTCCTATTTCGAATTTAAGGTATATTGTGTAACTAAAAAAAAACTTTCAAAATGACAAATCAAAAACAACGTACAAAGCCGGCGAACGGTACACACGGCGAGATTTTGTCGAAAGCGAGTCAAAATCGGAACTTGTCGCAAAGCTTAAAAGTTTAAAACTTAAACAAACAAATAAATAACACGAACGGGACGGCCAAAGCTTCGGAACCGGTCAAAATAAGTTTGGCGACCTTGCAAAGTAAATACAGGACACGAACAAAAACAATAATGATCCGCAGGTTCAAATAGCCGTACTGCATTTGTTAAAATTCGATCAGTTTTGCACTTTAAGAAAATGTAGAAAAAGAATTCTAATTCAATTTAGAACTTCGTATTTTTTTTATACGTCGTTTAAATTATTTATGGACCCCGTTTGCGGCTGTAAAGGCGCAAGGTATTGTTCGCTTTGCGAAACGTCCGAGCGCGTCGTGAAATTAAAACGGGCTTACGAACGACCGCCGTTGGAAACTTGCGAGACTTTTTTATTTTGTCCCAATTCTAAATGCGAATTTTTCGTTCATCGAATAAAATCTAAACCAAATTACGCTTTAAAAGAATTATTCGATGTTCAAACAAGCATTCATGACGGAAATCACTTCGAAGATGATTTTTTGCCCGAATGTTTAGCGAAAAACGATAAAATTGTCTTGATAGAGAATTTCATCGATGATAACGAAGAAAAAAATCTAATCGAAACGATCGATAATAGTCCTTGGATCCTTTCTCAATCGGGGCGTCGGAAACAAGATTACGGTCCTAAAGTGAATTTTAAACAGCAAAAATTAAAATCTGATCACTATACCGGAATGCCTTTATACAGGTTTTATTTAAAATTGTTTTTTGTTTTTTTTTTCAACCAGTTTTATTCACTTTCAGCGAAACGTTATTGTCTAAAATGCAACGCAACATAGACCTAACCGATTATGTGCCCTTTGGTAATGATTTTTTTGATAATAACTCGCGTAATTCTTAACATTTATTTGTTTTTTTCGAGCTTTGCAATTTGGAATATTTGAACGAACGAGGATCGTGGATAGATTTTCATATCGACGACACCTGGATATGGGGAGAACGATTAATTAGCCTTAATTTATTGGAATCAAGCGTTATGACGTTATTCAACGAAGTCAAAAAGTTAATACTCTACATTCCCATGCCGAGGCGTTCACTTTTATGTATTGCTGGAAAAATGCGTTACGGTAAATGAAACGTAAATTAGGCGTTCATCTTCTGGTCAGTTTCAATTCTAAAACTCTTCAGATTGGAAACACGGTATTTTTCGCGAACACATCAACGATCGTCGAATAGCGTTAACGATGCGAGAACCCGCTCAGAAGTTTCGAATCGGTGGCGAATTGTACGAAAAATACGGCAAAGAATTGATTGAAAAAGGTCGTCGATTTGTCGAGATTTAATTTTGCGTCGGTAGCTAATTGTTAAAGATTTTTTATCTTATCAGTGTCCAAAACTTATTCGTCCATGTTGTCTTGTTACAATTTTATTGCATCTAGGCAAATATCAATTATATTCAAAATTATTTAACAAAAGTAAAAATCGAAGCAAAAAATATTCGACGTGTGCGTTAAAGTAGAAGAAAAAAAACACTGTGAACGAAATTCGGACGTAAAAAATTAAAACATTTTTTGAACAAAAAAGATAACATGTCAATTTGTTATCTACAGAGACATTTTTTGGAGTAAAGGAACGAAAATGAATTTCAACATTTTTCGGTAGTGAAACAACTCTACTCAGATTCAATCGTCATCGTCGTCAATATCGTCGTCATCGTCGCCGTCGTCGTCATCTTCGACGTGTTTAGGAATTGAGGATGATGCAGCAACGGCGTTCATTTTCGCACGAGGAGGAGCTTTAGTACCCGTGTTTTTGTACTCACGCATTTCCTTAAACGATCCGAAATGAGTTTCGTTCGACGAAAGAATAGTTACGTTTCGGAAAAACTAACGATTTCGTAACGACTTTTATCTCGTTGCGCCATTTCTTCGTAACGTTTTTTCACTCCTTCCGTAAGATCCTTCCACTGGCGACCGAGTTCCTGAGCTACTTGACCAACTTTCCATTCTGGGTGACTTTGACTCACTTCCGGACGTTTATCCGACGAGAAAAAGAAGAATGCGGATCTAAAAGAAAACGTAGAAGATATTATTCAGTGTGAAATTTTGACACGTTTTGAACGAAATTCGGATAACTTACAACGCCCGTTTCGGTGCATTCGGGTCTTTTTTGGCTCGTTTCCTTTTTCTCATCGCATCTTCGCCGCCGAAAGCGGCGCATTCGGCGGAATAACGTTCGGCGTCTTTTTGTGCTAGTTCGTAAAAACGTTGCTTCTCTCCTTGTGTCATCGTCTGATAAAACAAAATCACGATAACATTATGGCCAAAGAAAACAACTACAAGAAACAAAATTTGTCGTTTACTTTCCATTTTTCCGAGCACTTTTTCGAGATCTCAGTCACTTGAACGTTTTCATTCGGATATTTTTTCTTATGCTCTTCGTAGCACATTTTAACGAAAAATCCGTAAGGAGAAGTTTTTCCTCGCGGTTTCCCAGCTTCGCGAACCATCTTACGTAGTCTAAACGTTAGAACGATAATGTGCCTTCTTGAGAAATTACGAAATTGTTTCAAATGGCGATTTTAGTTCGTTTCAATTTAATTCATTACGATTATTTGTTTAATATTTTTTTATTGAACACCTATCGAGGACTTTGACTTTGAAATTTTCTGCGCTAGTCAGCATGTTTCCAAGCATTTTTCACCAATCTTTTTGCAAGTCAGCGACAGTTTGTAGTCCTTAGGAATAGATTTGTTGTTTTTTTTATCACTTATAATTTGTTCCGAACTCCCGCAAAAATTGATCAGTTTAACAACTCAAATTGGCGAGTAACGCGCCAATTTGAAATTCACCGCCTCCTTTAGTTCATTGACAACGCGCAGCCAGCGTGCGGGTGATTGCGTCGATTTCACTGCGGAAGCTTGCTTTTTTTTATTATATTAATTTAGGTCTTAAAGTGACTCGAAATCTCGAAAGCTTAATCTATTTTCGTTTCTTACTCGTAATATATCAAAAACCAAACTTTTTTCTTACTGTTCGAGAAACAAAATCAGTTTAAAAAACAAAAATCGGGAAATTCTTTATCAATTAATAAAAATACACACACACACATATCTCAAATTTGCATAAAAGTGAGAAAATAAATAACGTTTTTAAAAATTACCTCTACAATGAGAAAACTTCTTCCCAACGAATATCGGGTGTAACGAAAAGTATAGCCAACGCTGTAGAATAGGCGCTCGCTAACGAAACGACGGTGACGAACAAACTTCAATCGCGTACAAAGTATAGTCTATATTGTGAGCGTTGTCTATGCCGTCGCAACGACGGCCTCGATGTATATACCCTACGCTGGGCGTATACACTTCGTACGTTATGTTATTATGCTAGTTTTCTATCCGCGCTCGGCGTACGAACGTGTACGGCCGTGTGCAATGTATAGGCACTTGTTTTCAATACACGCCGTCGTACGGCGTTTCTGAATCGATAAAAGAATCGTTTTCGTTGCCGAAGCATCGGCCGTTTTGCCTCGCTAGCCCATCGTATTTGAATCAATTGCGGTTCTCGTAGTCGTTCGAAACGCGAACATTTCCCGGCTTAGGCATATGTTTTACGGTGGGCGACGGCACACGTTTTATAGAAAAAGAGCTCACTGTAAAGGCATAGCGACGTCGCGCATTGACAGGACGAGAAATATGTCCTTGTTGACGCGCTGTAGAAAAAGTACACAGTGCGAACGATGTTAACCTATATGAGGGGCATATTTTTGAGTATTTCGTTGTTTCATTGTTAGTCGTTTATTTAAATTTTACTGCCAATAAGGTTCTCGAAATAGTTTCTCAAATGTACATGAAATCAAGAACTAATCTGGGCAACTGGACACTTTTTTGAAACGAAACTTTCCTCGACGCAAATAAATTTATAGAGTAAAAAAATAAAATCGAAACTTTTCCGTTTTGGAGAGAACGATTCTGAGAAGAATATTCGTGGTAATTTATCTTGCTCGACAACAAACAATAGAAAAGTGTAGCAACCTAACGACGATAACTTTGGTACGAAAAGTATGAAAAGGTAAAATACTATAATAAACATATAACTTACGAACTGAAATATAACGAAATAAAAACAATATCTAACGCGTAGAAATTTTTGACAACGATAAAGAAAACTAAGCAAAGTAGCGGTACCCGAAGCAATTTGTATTTTCGATCTAATATGGAATCGCGTTTTGGATGTACTGAATCTGATCGTACATCTTTGCTCGGGTGCTGAGGAAACATTTGTTGATTATTTGTAGCATATACTGGGCGGCTTCTTTCTCTGATTTTTGTGGGGCGAACCTTTCTTTCAACAGTTGAATTGTTCGTCCGCGAAAGCAAGGAAGTCCAGTGTCCAACATCAGAGTCACTAAGGAAACGAAAGCCTCCCGATATGGCCTGAAATAAACGGATAATTAATAGTTTTAGTGTTAAAGCGAGTTCAAAGTGAAGCAATCGAAATTCCTTTCGAAATCCACCACGTGTTTAGAAAAAAAACTTATATAACAATTAAAAAACCCACTATCCACAAGAATATCACAATACCGTAGCATCATAAAAGAGTTTCAAGTAGTAAGTATTGAGTGCAATTTGGGAAACGCAACTTACCGAACGGATAAATAAGATTGAATGCACATATCCATAAACCATCGAAACGACGGCGATTCCATTTTCGAGCCCATGATCGCTACCATTTCGCCGCTTAATTTAAAATCCGGTTCGAAACCGAGATTACCACCGGGACTACTTTCGAACATGAATCCAAAATCTATCAAAAAAAGGCGAAACTTGTTCGTAAAACGTATCGGTTTAAGCCTTTTCGAGATAAAAAAAAACTCTTTACCAATATGAATAATATGTCCTTTATTGTCCAACATAATATTTCCGTTATGCCGATCTTTGATTTGCAAAAGAAAACTGAACACGCTGTAAGCCGCCATGCTTCGAATAAAATTCCGACGAGCTTCGTGAAACGCTTCCGTGCTCTCGTCGCCGTACGTAGTTAAAAAATATTCGTACAATCCTAAAAATTGATTCAAAATATGCGGTTGTCTTTTTCAGTTCAATTTCGAAACTGAAAACAAATGAAATCACATTATTTACCGAAATCAGTTAAACGCCCCAACTGATCTCGCGATTTTGAATCGGGCACACATTCGATTACACCGCAACCTGGAGCCGTCGCCACAACTCGATATGGATAAAGATAAACGTCCAATCCGATCGATTCGTAAACGTTTCGCATCAAGGTCATCAATTGCAACGCCAGCATATCCTAAATGGGTCGATAAAATATCTAGGGACGTTCAAAACAGTTTCATAAAAAAATTCACTTGGCGAACGTCGTCGCCGACTTTGAAAATCGCCGCTTGCCAATCGACGATGGGTTCGACATTGGCAATCACTTCGACCATATGCGACGGACCGGAACTCATTCCCAAAGTTTCCAACTCTTTCACGCCGCAGCGTTTAACTTTGAATCGAGCCAAAAACGGAGCCTTGGCTGCGCTAAATAAGAAACAAAAAATATCGAAAAACATGCTTTCGCCGTTGGAAACTTTTCTGTACCTCTGCAACGGCAATCCGCTGCCTTTATCTATGTCGATCACGATGGCTTCGGGGTTCGAAGGCAAATAACAACCGTGCTGAATTTGAATTCGACCCAACGCTTTCAAACAAGCATCCTTACGTTCCTGACCTTTAGGAAATGGTCGAATTTCGCCCGATATCGACGTAATTTTGTTGAAAAAATCGAATTCACGTTCATAAAATTGTTTAGCGGGACCAGATAACGAATTTAAAATCGAAAAAAACAGGAAAAAAACAATGTAGACAGCAAAAATCAAAGGGAAATTTCAACGACCGACGACGTTACTCGGCTAATGATGTAATTCAGCTGATCGTAGATTATGCTGTCTTTATTTTTTCCTTCTTCGTCCAAATACATATTCGTTTGCATATTCCAAATCAATTGGTGGGCCAATAATTGAGATTTAATTGCGGCGAAAAGTATGAATTCCACAACGAAACCCATCTAATACGAAAGCATACTTTGAGAAAATAATTTTCGGATCGAAATCAAAGAAACCAGCTGGAAAATTGTGGTTACCGTATCGTAACGAATCGCTTGAACGAGTTGAGGAATATAAAACAATAACGTATCGGCCGGATATCGTTTCAGTACACGAACGGCGTACTGCGCCGTAATCGGATGAGGTGGAAATTGACGCGAAAAATATGCTAATGCCGTGGCGGGCGCGACTGGCGCCCAAGTTAAAACGTGAGATAACTGAAATCAAACAAAATTAAAACTTAATTTAGTGTCAAAAACGTTGAAAATTTTAAAAAACGATTAAACGAACTTCCGGCGAATCCGATTCCAAAGTGCTGACTGTTACCAGATATTGTAAGGCTTCCGGAACGTGAGACACTGCCGTCGGATTCAAACGTACCAAACGACATAGTTCGTTTCTAGCCGCTTCGGAATTTTTGAATCTAAAAACTTTCCCGAATATCGTCAAAAGCTGTGGAAAAACTGAATATGAATAAGAAATTATTGAAGAATAATACCTACCTAGCTGGAATATGAACGGCCAACGACGGGCAAATATCCCAAGCCAGTTTCGCACTTTCTTTCAATAATTTTTCCTCCGTACGAACGTCTGTGAAAGTCGCCAATCGCCATTGATCGACGCTTTCCTCGCCGGGAATCAATCGTTCGGTGAGATTCTGTGGATTGTACCAAGCGCATAAGCGTTCTATTTCATTTCCCTAACAATGCAAAGCAAACAAATAATGAAACTCGAAAGAACTCGAAACGGCTCGAAAACGTTTACGAGTAAAGCCAAAATTAGGTTTCTTTTCTTCAAATACTCTTTCAACTGCTTTTCTGCGCCTTGTTTAGGTTTCTTGTTCAACATATCGCTGGCCACTAGAAAAAAAGCGTCGCGAATCGAATCAAATTGTGTCGAATATAAAAAGACAACTTACTTGTTGACACGGCACGATTCGGCAACGCCTTTTGCTGCGCCGTCAGCGTAACGGTGTTGGCCCATTTCTGCGTTTGCGACGGATGCCAAGTTTGCGACGAAGCCTTCGCGGACGTACGCCAATCGTTGGAAAAACTTAAATGTTCGTAGCTGACTTGATGCGAAACGGACGGCAATTCAGTTTCTAAAAAAGCAAAAAATCCAAATCAATCAATGAACGAGTGGAAGAAAAACAATAACGAACCAGCAGTTTCGAAACATTCGCGATTCAAATATTTTTTATCGGCGTGCATGGCTTGCCAAAATTTCAATAAATTTACAATGTCCTCCCGCAATGTGCGAGCATTTTGTGTTGGACATTGAGGAGCGACGCTGAAACAAAAATGTTCATCGTTGAGAATAGAAAAGTTCTTGATAAACGAATAATAACGATTCAAACTACATACGTAAAATAATCTAAAGCCACGTTGTAAATTCGTTTTCGTAATAAGTTTTTAGCAACGCCTTTAGCAACGGCGGTTCCTTGAAGTAAACCTAAAGCGCTGGTCAACAGCATAAATCGAGCGCCGACTGCTTCTATGTTTCGACTGAACACGGCCGCACTGAAATTCGGAATGTTTCCATTGAGACCCATTTGATTAAGACCGGGCATTTCGACCAATTTCGTCGAATCGAAACCGATAACCAGCGGCAAAGTTTGATTACAAAGTACTAAAAACGTATCGACTAAATCCTCGCTACAATACTTCACAGTATCGATACGTTCGGTAAAAAACTGAAAGCAGAGGGGAAAAATAACGACGTTTTAAAAATCTGTCTCGATTTGCTTATGTCGAATCACTTTTATGAAACTTTTATGCGGATTAACGAACGGCGGTTCGGGTTTTAAATGTACACCTTCGCGAGCGGCCAGGGGGCCGTGGACGAAAGGATCAGGACTAAAAATGCCTAATTTTAGATCCATGCTCATTTTCCATGCTTTGCATAATTCGTGGAAAACCTGCAACGTATTTTATTATTAGGAACAGAAAAATCACAGACATATTAAAAATACTTCGATATAAACGTCCGTACGAGCGGCCAGCATCCATTCCCAACAAGTGATCGACCAGTTCATCGTATTTTCGGTGAAATGGTGAACAGGTGCGAAGCATATCGATCGTAAAAGCGGACGGTTTATACCGAAAAAAACATCGAAACATATTAGAAGTAACTTAAAAATAAAAAACATGTTTTTTTCGTCCATTTACCATCACTTTGAACGAAAAGAGCGCATAAACGGAGAAGACAGTTTTTCGTCGAATCGGAGTCTTGCGATTTTTTCGACAATCTATCCAAATCGTGGATCAACTTTTTCGTCAGTTGTTCAATCGGACCTTCATCGGCGGCGTAAGACGAAAGCATTCCGTTAACCTAATTAATGCGAAACAAAAAAAGTTGCCGAAAAGGTAAAATTGAATACGAATAATCCTGAAATAACCTCGCCGATGTAGTAACTTCTCAGCGATAAACTCGACACGTACGCCGACGAATCGCTTTGCAAATATTTCGCGGCGCCGACGGTCGACGACGATCCTTGTAAAATCGATTCAACGGTCATCGATACGCCCGCGTGATGAAATATGATTCCAGAATTGCCGGCGCTCAATTTATTCACGTATTCCTATACGAAATCGAAAAAGCGTTGGATCGATTGAAAAACGACGAGACATTTGACTGCATTTTACTTGCAAATGAGATCTCGTTGGACTCGGCGCCCATTTGATAGCTTCGAGTAGAATTTGTTGACAACGAGCCGAAAAATCGTTGACGACCTTTTGTCGATCGTCGGCGGTGTCCATTAAAGTTATCAACCACGGAACGCCGTCGATTTCCAATTTAGGACTTTCTTTATTGGCGTCGAGCCGAATACTGGACGCTAGTTCTTGCAATATATCCAACATGGTTTTCAATACGACGCCGTTCCATAAAATATGCGGAAATTTGTCGACCAACGCCGATAAACAACGATCGGCGCACTTTCGTATTTCTTGATAAATATGATTAAATTTTATAAGCAAAAATTGCGCGTATCTTTCCAATTCGCTTTCTAAATCCGTTCCGTTGGGTCGTTTTTCGGCGACGGCCAAAAACGCTTGAAACACTTTCGTCGTTATGGCTAACATACATGGCCACATACCCGCTTTGTCCTTGCGAATGCTTCTGCAAAAAAAACTTATTTACGGGTTAAAAATAGTCGAGAATTAACAAAAATTCCGAAGTTAACCTGTCTTCCAAATACTGAAACATGCATTGAACGGAAACCGAATCCACCGAGTAAGTAACTCTAAGAGTTTCCAAACGTAAAACCGAAAGCAAATAAATGCACTGGGCGAATTCCATTTTATTCACATATTGAACGATATCCGGCGGATGTCCGAGTTGAGCCAAAATACCATTACGAAGTTCCAGGATTTCTGCCTTAAACGTCCCAACATTGGTTCATTTTCGGTTTCGCTTCTGATTTCAAGTGTAGAACAAAAACTCACTGGCGTAACAGCGTCGCTACGAATTGCGGAATCCGTTAATTCCGTCTTCAGATGTTCCTGAGCCGTAAGAACGGGAGACTTGACTGCAATTTCGCAAATCCCATTGAACCATTCGGTCGGCCATAATCCTTCACGAAAAACAAATTGTGTAATACCGGACGGCATGTTTTCGGATAAGTTTACGAACCAGATTTTTCAACCGTAAATCCCATAACGATCGAATAAAACCAAAAATCGCGAAATAATTTATGCAATCGTGGTCTCGGATTAACAATAACCGGCATTCGTCTGACCAGCACAGCAATGACTGGAATTAAAACGCCCAGGTTGCCTGCGCTGCTAGAAGCCTGAAACACACTCAGTAAAAAGGAATTTATTTTGCGTTCTTGTTTATAGACTCACTTTCATCGACGATTTAGCAACTTTTTCGCTCAAACGTTTTCCATCCAAACCTAACTGCACGAATAATTCCAAAAGTCTAACCAGTAATTCCTGTTGATCGTTTAACCCTTCGATATTTCCAGCCAGGTTTAAATAAGCGTTGATGACTGCCAATGAAACGTGTCTGAAATCAAAACGAATGAAATAACTTTAGAAACTCAAAATTGACTACATCGATGCAAATTTGTTTAAAACGGCGTCCAATCAACGTTATTACTATTCAAAACATATTAGTTATAAATTCAAGCTAAAAGGTAGTAGCAATTAGTTCGGGCGGTGATTAATAATAAGCCTTTTCATTGTGTTTTAATTTTTGGTGGAACTAGCGAACATTTAAAGCAATAAAACCACAATAAAAACCAACTAGGATTTAGCACAAGACGACGTTACTAATAAAACAACGTTCAATTATTAAAAACCTTGTATCCACGTCGAAAGCAAGCTTGCTTCGATTACTCGAACTTTGGCTACTGAAAATTTTATCAAAATAGAAATTCATTTAAGTTCCAGAAACAGAGAAAACAAACTATGTACTAAATACTATTACAAAAACGTTCGAAAAAATTTCAAAAGCGTCCCGATTAATAAAGCGAATAAACAGAATAAATAAAATAAATAAAATAAGCCGTAAATCGTACCGATATCCGTGCGCACTGGGATCGCCGGTCGGCGAATAAACGACCGACGACGAATCCATCGTAATCATACTGTACATTTTCATGACTTCACCGTAGATTGAATTCTGAAATATAATGCAATTTATAACACTTTCATCGCAAAGGAAACAATTAATTCGAAACCACGATGGAAAAACTTACGCAGCCGGCTAAAATCATTTCCGATAACTGATCGACAATGAGAGCGTCTAAAGGCGACGGCGGCATGGCGAATTTCTGTTGAAAAATTTGTAAAATCGCATCTGCCGTTCCGTGAACATCAACAAGCCACACTCCAATGCCTCCCAATGCCATTAAGGCGTTTTGACAAATTAGCATAGAGGTTCTGAAGAGAAAAGTTTAGTCAAAACAAATTTCACAAAAACATGCTTTTTAAAACGGAACTGTTCGGCTTCACGAGCGACGTATAGTCGAGTCGAAATATTCGCTAAACAAGCTTGAACACAAGCAGAATCGACGTTCAATCCAGCTTTTAATGCTCTAAAAACGTGAAACGTAAAAACGACAAGATATAAAATTTGTAAACGCAAAATTTATACCGACAAAGAGCTTCGATGGCGGAATTGCGCAACTTTTCGAAACTAGCGAACCGTCGGCTGTATGTTTTGGTTACAGTTTCGCCCCGTTTATCGGCGTAACTGTTCGACAAAGAAGGTTCGAGGGTTTTGGCGTGCTTTAAGTAATTCACACAAAATATTTTTAATAGAAACAGAAAATGCAACCCCAAAGTAAAAAATATCTACTTTTTCGAGCGAACCCGGTTTCGAATCTCGTTCCAAACTGCCTTCGCCCGAAACGACTAATTTAACTAACAGTTGCGATGGCGTCAGTAGAAAATCGACCAATGTCGGAATGACTAAGGTACCGGCGAGGATTGGAAACTTTTCCACCGTGTACCCCAACGACTATAAAAAATGACAGCATTTAACAAATTTAACGCCTATATTCGAATAAACTCGACGAATTTACTTCCATACAAACGGTCAAAAGCGGCATGTGAATTAAAACGTTTCGATATCCGTGACCGGCGTTTAATTTTTCAGATATTTTCGAGCAAATATTGTCGGCGTCTGAACAAAGAAAAACGTGGAACTGAAAATTGTACATAAAACAACATATTTCTTCACTTCACCTTGCTCGTCGATCGCCGACCAAGCTAGCAACTCGACGCACACGGCGTTCGATAGAACTAATACTTTAAATTTATTAACGCTGATTTCTCGACCGCTACGATCCTTTTCGATGGATTCCGGATGTTTACCGGATAGTTCCGCCAATCCGGACGAAAAAAGTCTTTTAGCGAACGTTTGAAGCTAACGAAAACGGGTATTAAAGACGGAAAAATGGGGAACAGAAATCACGACCCAATTTTTATACTTCTTTCGTGAAAGAATTCGACAAAGTTAGTTTAAATTTATTTCCGATCGAGTCTTGCTGGCCGTAACAATACAGCGAATCTTTCAGCAACGATAAAGCGATCAATGTAATTACTTCGCTGACGGTTTTGTACGGAAATCGTTTAATCGACCCTGCCTAAATAGCAGAACATTATTTGACAACGAATTTCCCCCAATCGGTCCAAAAAATGATTACAACGTAAACGTCCGTCGCATGATTATCCAACGCATGAAGCACTTCTTTCTTTAACAATTTTTTACTCTAAAGCAACGAAAGAGTAAAGTCAAAAATGATATATGTGAAGAATAACTCACAAGCTTTTACCCAGTCCAAAATTATATTCAATTCTTGTAAGGAAAATTTCGTCCGATGACTAAAATCCTCACCGACCTGCGATTCGGAATTGTTGTAAAAAGATGTGCCGTGTTTTTGAAATAAATGTGTGGCTGGATCGGTGTTAGATTCGGAAAATTGCAAACAAAATTCCGGCCGTTTTTCGTCTTTCGCTTTTTTACGAAAATTACACGACGGCAAGGCTAAAACCGTCGATTCCGAATGACAAATAGCGTTGAACGATGGCGTTGTTTCTCGCGTCGCCGGCGACATCGAACGACTAAAGTCAAAACGAAAAATCTTTTATAAATGATCGTTTTCGTTTTCACCACATTATCAACCTAGGCAAGCAATCTTTCACCGGCTTTTCGACGGATACGGAGACACTTTTCGCCGTTTGATGTCCGATCGGCGATGGAAAAATCATAGAAATTAAAGGTTTTTCGGACGACGAATTGTTCCTACCGAACGATCGTGCGAAGCCAATGAAAATACATATGATTCGTAAAAGGGAAACTGAAACACAAAACGTGTAACAATGTGTTTCAAATAGTTTTTTATAAGGTGCACCTTTTTCGGAAATTTCGATGACTTGCTGATCTGCCAGTGAAACGCAGTCGTTACAAAGGTCAACATAAAATTCCATTTGAGCATTCGTAATCTGTAAAAAAGCAAATTTATTTAATCTGAAAATAAACAATAATAAGCAAGAAACTAACAGATTCTCTCCATTCGAAGCTTCTCGATGCGATATCACATAAAACTGTGTTTAATAAAAATGTAAACTTTTCATAAACCGGGATTCCTTAAACGTTAACAGCCCGCTGCAAAACATGATGGAAGAACAAGAAAATGGGGAAATATAAAAACTTACGATCACGAAGGCTACCGACGCCTTCTAAAATCCATTTAGCATCTTTCAACTTTTTAAGCAACCCGATTAAATAAGGAACGATCTGCGCAGAGTGCTTAAAAAAGAAAAAAAACAATTCAAAAAGTGTATTGAAAAATCGGTTTACGAGTTAAAAACTGTTTCGAACTCGACAATTCGATTCAACGCAAAAAATTCCCAATGAAATAACGGCGTCGTAATTTTTCGGATTTAAAACTAACTGTTGGTCGTCCATTAATTTCGGACAATAGTTAAATATGAATTCGATCTACAAATGCAAATAAAATCGTTCAGATTTCGGCCCAGATTTCTCCCGAGTCAAAAAAACAGTTTCAATCATAATCATAAACAAAACAGAAAAAAATCGTTTTTACTTGACTCCAAGGACAATTTCCTAACGCCGCCATGTCCAAGGCCATAACATGCAAAGATTGGAAGAAGAATTTTTCGTCATCCATTCGTTTTTTGGCTGATTTTTTCGATTTTCAAATAAATATATTCGTGTAATCGAAAAGTTCGCAGATTGCGAAATTTGCAAACACAATTTTCGATCGAAATTCTTCGAAAATATCACAATTAGATTGAATTAGAATACGCACTCTGGATAACCATTACATTATCAATCGCTTCCAAAAAAAGAATAGCCGCCCGTTGACTTGGACAAGTTCGTTCGAACCCCAGTGTTCATTTAACGCTAAACTTTGCAACTACTTTCCTTGACAAGTGACGATCCCAAAATATAAAAAGTTTGTTCTTCTGTTTCTGCATTACATGACAAAATTTTCTAATTTTTAAAAAGTTATGTAACTGAAGCTAACCTATAGTTTCTTGGATTTTCGGTGATTTCTATTGATTTATCATATTAAAAACTATTATTATTATTATTATTATTATTATTATTATTATTATTATTAAGTTCTCGACTTCAATACTTGAAGGTGTAGTACAATTTTAAACAAACATC
>JAQGBA010000640.1:0-27600 GCA_034698125.1 Prionchulus punctatus
GTTAGCTGACTGTTCTCTCTCATTTAGATAATTTTTAACTTTAGGTCTAAATGTAAAAGCTTTTAAAAGCTGACTAATCCACAGCAACGATGGATCGGAATGTAAATGAGAAACGTTGTCGAAGAATTCCTTCGGGATTTCAATATTTGCGCCAGGAATCTTGTCATGCCAGTGCCTTATATGCAATACATCCGGATCAGCTTCAAATGATCTATTGTCTGTAAAACCTCTGAAAATGTTTGTTCACTTAGAAATTAGCACCATGTCATTATTTCGGGTCAGTGTCATTTGGGGGGAAGTCATTTGGAGGATGTCTTTTGGGGGGATAGTTTTTTGGGGGGATGGTCATTTGGGGGTAAAATTTAATTTTTAGTAAAATTTCAGGTAAATATTAATTTAATATAAATTAAGACTGATAATTATTATTACAAAATTTTATTTAGTCAATAACTAATAACGAAAAAAAGTACATTTAAGCCAAGTTATGAGCAATACCACGTAAGTACTGTTGTTCTTCCATGTTTCTAAACTGCAAAACAGTAGATTTGATCCGTTGATTCAAATCGACATACTTTTTTTCTACTTCATGTCCAGCCAACAGTAACTTGGCATAAAAGTACTTTACTTACTTTTTTTGTTCTTAATTGAACATATATCTGAACATTTTGTTACTAAAATTTTATTAAATGACATCCCCCAAATGACATCCTTCCAAATGACTTCCCCCCAAATGACGGGATCCCCGATACGTAGGGTAGTTTTTTGGTGATGAACAACCACATACCCCTGTTTTTGCATGTATCAACATTCACAAAATTATTCCGTCAGAACTATCTCGACGGAATGAGGTGAACCAGTCTTTGATAGACACCTGACAGAAGTTTCTCAAGACAAGATCCGTCTTCAGGGATCTAGTCAGTCTCTGGTCTTTACAGCATTAGACTGCTTGGAATCCTAGAGGCAAAAACCTTGGTAACCTTTGAAGACTAACATTTAAGCAATGATGAAGAAAATACTCAGTAACGAGTAAAAGTGAGAAAATAGAATGTCATGTTCAGCTGGCCCCTCGAAATATTCTTTATTGATCATTATTGGATTATCGGATTAAGGTCACCTAATTTGCCTACATTTTCAAAATCGATTTTTTTCGATTTTGTGGATGTTAGACAGCTGCAAACAACAGAGAACGCCACGTTGTCCAGCAAAAACTACATTACGTAAATGAAAATATGTGGGTTGGGCATTCTTAGATGGAAAAGGACAATTGATTCAATTCATGATTTTTACAGAAAGCTTTTCTTGAGGGTACAATTTGTAATAGGCGTAAAATATTCGTTCCAACTATTCGATGAATACAGCCATCTATCTCTGATTGGCAACATTGTTCGATTAGTTGCATAAGCCATTGCCATACAGAAGATTTTATGATGCATTTCGCAACCGTAGCCACACTGAGCATGAATATCGCACGACAGTTTCTTGACTACATTGCAATCAGTTGGGAATTGAAGTGTGCGGATCTTATTTTGGATAATATCAGATAAATGCGACAGTTCATTCACTCGCCACGCACTGTTGACTTCGGCTAGTTTCATAACTTCTAACCAAAGAGAGTTTGTCATTTCAGCAATTTCGCTCTTAGTTATGTCGAACATTTTTGAAAGTTGCAGAAAGTCAGATACGGAAGTGTTTATGTATTTGTAAACTTTCGTTTCCAATATCTTCAATTTACCTTTAATGAAGAATGGGAGTTCTTTAACTATGCCTGTCAACGATATTCTAATCTTTTCTTGATCTCGACTTAAATAACCGAATTTTTGTTTTGCATCTGTTCCATTAATCAATATTTGGATTTGCTCCCGATAATTAGCTAATTCTGAGCGAATTCGAACGTTTTCTTCTTTTAATTGAACAATTTCCATTTCTTCATAAATCACGGATTTCGTATTGCACGTATCGTCGTTGCTGGTATAAAATATGAAAATCGTCACGTTAAATATTGTGATGATAAGACCTGAAAAAAACATCCAACGAGACTCATACATTCCGGTAAAATTCGTCGTCGCTATGTTGGAAACGAGCAACAGTTTGTTGAAGAAGATTTAAAACGAGACTGGAAAATTGAATGTAGGGAATTAAAAATTGGATGCTAACGTTATGACAACAATTAATCCTGAATCAACGACGACCCTTAATTAATATGATCATAGTATCAAGGGAGCTAATTTAAATATCGCGCTGGGCAACCATAATCATGACTTTGTAATTACTGGACACTCATCTTTATTGTAGTTAGTTATTGTTATGTAATACTCTGTTACCCATCTTACTGTATCAAGTTGTGGAACTACTGTACTGGATTTGTTATCACATGGATTAGTTCAGACTAATAAAATCGTATCCTTCATTGCTGTCTCGTTGTTGTCTTATTAGCAATATCCTTGGATTGTTACCATTATCTCCTTTACAGAACATTGTGATTTCGTATTTGAATCTTGTTCAACCATCGACAACATTTTTGATATCAACCATTTTTGATATCCCTGGTTCTCACATAATTATGCCAGTTACATATTGTTTCGTGTTAGTACTCAGTACAGGATTCATGGAGTTTTTCCTCCTCACGTTTATTGGCGTATTAGAATTAAAATATCTCAACTTGGAAATATGGAAAGATCGAAACCTCGAGGATGCAAAGTTGATCGAATATTTCGAAAAGCACGCGAAGTTCGTCGTTACCGTCAAACACGCCAAAGATATGTTCAAGTACTATCTTTTGTGCATGTTCAGAGGAACGCTTCCGCGCTCGGTTTTGACTATTTTCGCCGTATGAACGGCGCTAATGTTTCATGAAAGTTTGATGGTTGGGTTCGGTGCAGCAGTCATGGTTAATACAGAAATGTTATAAACAATAATCCCGGCAACCTTGCACAATGAAGTATGATTTAAAACAATCAAATTTCTTCTTATACCGCACTCTAATTGAAAGCGCGGTATTCAGTAAAATGACTGAAATTTATTATAGATAATAAGAAATCTGGGATTGTTTACGAGAAAACAAAATTTGTGAACTTAGCTACGCCAGAAGTAATATCATTTTATTGTATTACTAAGCAGAAACTTGTTGCATATTGACTTATTTCAGATTTTCTGTTTAGTCTCATGGTTTGCTTTGAAATCTGCTAATAAATCTGTTGGTATTAGCGTTGGTGGATTTTTAATTATCATGTACAATTTGCTGATTATAGTAAATCATATTGCTGATATAGTGGAGCAAATATTACAAAAATATTTTTTCAGACGTTCACATTCATGTTCACCTACCTAAGTTTTCTCATTCAATCATACCCATTGGCAAATCGAATGCTATCATCCGCAAGCTTTGGAAATTACTCAGAAACATCATTGTCATTACTGCAGAGCCAGAACGAAAGCATGATAATAAATTCAACAAACAGCTAAACACAGTTTGTGTGTGAAAAGAATTCATAGCTTTGGCTGGAATAAAAGTACAGAATTCTAATGTTAAAATTTACAATCTCAGTCATAGATTTTTAAGCAAGCAGATCTATAGAGACAACGGTCTGCTGTCAACATGAACTCAACCGCATGATCGAAAGTCAATATCTGAATATGGCTTGTAAATTTTAACTTGAGGCTTACTGTAATTATATTCCAGTCATAGTTGTAAAAGGACTATACTGTAGTGGAATTTGTAAAATGAACAAAATTAAAAACTATCTCAGTCATTGACATTAACGTTCGATGGTAGTTTATAAATGCTCTTGGATGACACAATATAACCTCAACTTGACAATTTGGATTTGATTTCAATACTTTTCAGAACCGACCTGATGTTAGAATTGCAAAACTTATGCCTGCATAAGAAAAAACCCTTACGTTTCCATCCACTCCTCACTGGCTGCGCTTTGCACCTTAGTATACCCTCTATTTTGTGCCTCAGACTCATCGACTCGCGACGGTTTCCAGTCTGATTTTATCATCGGCGGCCCGGTGGTGTGGCTGGTGTCAGCAGACCCCGACGACCTCACCGAACCCCTCAGATCTGAAGCCAACTCAGTACATGTAGCTTGTTTTCTCTCTTAATTTTTTTTTTACATTTTTTTGGTCTTCACCTATTACCCAGATCCGGTTTTGCTTATAGCTGGCTATTTAGCCCTAGATAATACGTACCGGAAGCTGGCCGAGACATCCGGTATGCTGCATAGTCTAATACTTGGTGCCCCCTCCTACCACTGAAACACCGAGATCCTGCCTTGCGACTTGCCTTTCTCCTCGATTCTTTAGTTGATAATGAAACATGAACGATTTTATATAAACGGTCGCTTTGTTGGCTCACTGGGAATGCAAAGAAAAGACAACGAGAAAGAGAGCTACGTTGTTAAAAGACTTCCCAACGAAGATTAACTGGTCTGAGCAATTTACCAGTTCAGGTCGATGTCGCTACTGGTCGATCATGTGCTTCATGTGATCGGGTGAGTAGCATCAAACTGCCATGCAGCCAACAGGACAGACAGCCTGAGCTGCCTCCTAGTGACAATAGTTGTTGGTGACTTCTCCACCGCCCACACATGCTACCAAGAACAGTGAGCCAGTGACACATGACCCATAGGGACAGTGCACTAAGAACTAGCGATCTAAAGAACTATCGTCCATTGTAATTTACATTATATAGTTCACTATAGTCGAGGAGGGATGTGCGTCGGTTGCCACTCAGCCCTCTGAGATCACCAATATGGCCCTTAGCCCAAGTAAGAAATTCAAGAGTCACCTCCGTACGGTACTTGTTCACAATAAAGACAGTACAATTAATCACAAACGTAGGTGGACGCTTGGTTGTCCCCTTGATGTCCAGTCCCTGGAATGGTCCGGATGCGGCTAGTGATTGAGGCCGCCAATATCGAGGTTCCGGATCCTACAACGTATCTCTAATAAATATGACCGAGCATAAAAATAATCATGATACAGAAATCATGTCAATTTTGCTGAAATATCTGGATTGCGAAAGACCTAGCAGTTCTTGTGTTTCTAATAAACATGACCCAGCACAAAAATAACCTCGCTGAAGGTTGTGAAGGCTGAAGAGAACATGCATTCTTTTTTTGTGTCCGCAGGGCAATTTTCCCTTTAGTCCCTGTCTTTTTTCGTGTGTGCGGAAGTAACATGCGCAACGGGAGAGGCGGCACGAATAGTGTAAGTCGAAATGAGGTCCTTGGCTACATGCAGGCTACGTGCAGTTTGTTTTGTGTGGGCAACGCAAAACCGCGAAGGGTGCTTGAGGGCGCGCGTCGGCGGTAATCGATCGCCGATTGGACGACGCTTAATTGCGATTAAAAAATTAAATTACGCCCGAACTAAGTAAGGTGGCGAAAAGTTTGCGGTGAGGTTTTTGACGAGGCAAGGAACTGAACATTTTCGTATTGGTTGTATGACGCGGAACGCTACGCTCGCGTAACGTGGCGCCCGTTCTCCTTTTCTGATTTTTTCGGGCTAATTTTCGCGTCGGACAAGGAGATAGTGCCCTGTTTGGGTTAAGCGTCGAGAAGGGCAAAAAAATACTGGATTGAACTGTACTATGGTTGTTGCCTGAAGCGGAATATTGTTTGCGCGGCGGGAGGTTGTTTGGTTTTGGCGAATTTTTTTGTTAAATGATGCGCAGGGCCTGTGGTTAAGAAAATCGAACAATAAGGTGTTGGTTGCGCAGCAATTCCTGCGCGGCACGGTAACGCAAGGGATCAGGACGTATATGGTTCTGTTCGTCTCGATGGTACCTATTGGGATTTCGCGACAGTAAACGGCGCCCATGCCTCTGGTCACTAGCATTTTTAATTTTATTTTTCCCGCCCTCGCGGTGAAAAGACATCAAAGCGCTTGCCTAGATAAATTTTACAACTTTTAAGAATGTTTACGAGAAAACGAATTATTTTATGGATTTAACAACTGCGCCGGAAGTAGTATCTTTATTTTGTAATACATTAAGCGAAATTATGTTACGCATTCATCGCCGTCTCGCGGTTTGATTTGAAATCTGCAAACAAACATGCAGGCATTATAATATTATAGTGTCAGTGGATTTTTAATTATCACATACAATTTGTGTAGAATAGCAATTCAATTTTCCCTGATGTTAGGAAATTAGTACAACAATTTTAACAAACAATAAAATCTTTATTTTTCAGACGTTCACATTCATATTTAGCTATTTAAGTTTTCACATTCAATCGTGTCAAGCAAAAAACCGAATGCTATTATTTTCAAGTTTTGGAATTTACTCAGAAACATCATTGCCATTACTGCATAGTCAATACGATAGCCTGATAATAAATTCAATAGTCGAGTCGACATTGATTGAAATTCAATAGTCGAGTCGACATTGATTGAAATTCAATAGTCGAGTCGACATTGATAGTGCATTGGCAACTAATAAAGTTTTCATAACAACAAAGCAGAAAAAATGTTTCGCCTCCATTGCTAAATTACAGTAAGTGAAAAATTTGCAAAGTATCAAATTTTAATGTTTCATAAACCATTCAACTTCGCAAACTGGTTGAAATAAATCAATTAGACAGACAACAAAATTCTTGTTTGTTGGGGAAGATATTTGAACTTTTTTTCTTTAAACTTAGAAAATATCATACAGCAACGACAACAAATAAACAAAATAAATACGATTTTCCAGATATACTTATTAATTCGCGCTGTGACCTTGCGATTTCAGACTGAAGTTTTTTTTGTTTCAAATCAACAAATAAAAAAAGAAGAAATTTGTGCGAAAAAGCCATTATTCAAACTGCCGACGATTAATTTCAGTTTTTTACTGCGAAATCGCAAGGTCGGGGCTCGTTTTTTGCTTTTATTGCCGCAAGTGTTTGCACGGAGGTCATATTTAATAACGGTTATGATTTTTTATAATAATTTAGATCCCTACATCAGACACAAGCGTTAACGTGATAGATTGCCGGTATCGGATGCATTGGACGATTGGGCGTAGACAGTCAAGACCGAGTTCAAATCCTTATTGCACCAATCTTCATTGCAGAGATAATAATCCGAAAGTTGGCCGAAGTTTAGCGAATATTTTTTGCTACTGAATTTCGTTCCTCGCGATCCGCTTATGCAACCCTTACTGTAACCGTGAGGCGTTAATTTCAGTAGGCAAAATTCGCCGGTACAGCTTTGCTGTTCCTCGGCGACGGCACTCGCGACGGTTGTTGTTTCATTAGCGCTTGCGCGACGATGATAAACGCCACTTTGTAAAATGCATTTAGTCGAACCGGTTCGCTTTGGAATTTCGTGCGAAGATGGATTATTGCAGAATTTCGTGCGACACTGACAATTCCAAAGTTCGTCGTTTCCTGTCAAATTGACAAAATGTTACAATAACGGCATACTGCGTCGAAAGCACGTTTGGCGCGTCGGCCAGCGGCTTGTTCAGCACTTTCTCGCAATTAGCCCGCTGCTCTTACCTTCTTCGAAGTTTTGACTTATGAAACAGCCTTTCTCGTAAAAATTCGGAATCACACCAGGAACGCAGCCGGCGATCGATCTCCTCGCGTCGTCCATAGTTCCGGACAAATAGCACAAGTCACCTCTACAAGTGGCATTGCCGACCAACTGTCCATCGATTACTTCGCCGTCGTGGCATTCGATTTTCTTCTTCGTCTTGATCGTTTTACTGTCCGTTTCCTCGGCGTTGCACATGTCCCGATGATTGCAGAAGCATACGACGATGTTGTTTTGTACGTCGTTGAAACAGCCTGGATTCACTTCGAATCCGTTGATGCATCCGAATTGTACGATGTTGCTGCCGTCGACGAATTTCAGAATTTCCTTTATACAATAATCGCCGATACAGCGAGTGAGGTTCTTCGGATTCGTTATGAAATTCACCGACTGTCTACACCAGATGGCGTCGGACAGTTGCAAGCTCGTCGCTGCAACGACGAAGACGATGCAAGAAAATCGACCGGCTGCGTTCATGTCTTGCATAAACAAATAAAGACGTCCGACCGACAGCAAAACTGTAGAGCGGCGTTGATTTTTGTAAATATCGTCCGAGGCTACGATCCATCAAAGATGTTTTTAAAAACTTGTTCCGTTTAACAGTTCAAGCGACGATAGAAGTACGGTTTACGGTTTTTACGAGCGTATACAGTCTGCGCCCGTATGCGCGCGCCATGTCGTTTCGAATTTAGTTTTCTCGAGATTTTATTTTTAATGGGTGGTTTCGAAAAAATTATAAATGTACTCTAGAGGAAAAAACAGCGTTAACACATTTTTCTTTTAATGATGGCCTAAGGATAATTATATACAGGATATCAAAAGAATGCGAAAAAATTCTTGAATGAATTAAGCCAGTGGCTTTGGCCACAATTAATGTGTTATTACGAGCGAATACAAAAATCGTACAATTAACAAATCAAAGTTGCAGCACATGCCGTAAACGTGCTACGCACAAGGAAGTTGAAAAAAAAATTAAAATGTCACATTGAATAAACTTTGAAGTGCAATCAATCAAATAGCAAGTCAATAAAATTACAGCATAAAGATGTTAAAATAACGTCACGAACAACGAAGAAAGTGGGTGAAAAATTGATAAATTTACAAGTAAATGTCATAAAATGACGAAATCATTGCAATCGAAGTGTGCAAATAGTAAATCAAGCAAGTGTCGGCGATGTTGAAAAGCTGATAAAACTAAAAATTCTTCGTGATCCTTGTCAAATTGAGCGCGCGTTCTCGTACCTGCGGGTCAATAAATCATGTTGCAATAGTTGACGGTGACAAGCTAATTCTTGAAAAATACCGTTTCAACAGTAATTCATGTAAACATGAACTATAGATAAAAAATGATAAACTATTATTGAGCAACTAGGAAGCTATTTAAAAAAAACAATCTCTCGAGGTCTATGTTATACTGGGTTCAAAAAACGATAGTTGGCATTGACTTCACCTAATGGCGAAAACAAGCTTACAATTGAAAACATCGCTTCAATAATAATTTACGTAAACATCAACTTTAGATAAGAAATGATAAACTATTATTGAGCAACAAGCATTGTTTAAAACAATATATGTGCAGGTTCAATTCGCTTTATGACTTCTCGAAACGTTCTCATCAGCTGATTGGCCTGGCGAATTTCTCGTCTGGTCGACTGGCTAACAGCCTTTTGTTCGCGCGATTCGCCCGAAAGTCGCTGGATTAGGCAACAAATTTGTTTTAAAATCCACTTTCCATACAGTTTTGGACAATAATCGTCCGCTAGCGTAAGCCGGCGTCCTCAACGTTTTTATGCAATAAAATTCAAACTTAATTCATCGAAACAAGTCAATCCCCGTAAAATAATGGGTAATTGTTTGCAAGGCTCGGAAACCGACGATATAAATTTAATCGCCGGCGATAACGACTCTGATAATTCGTCGGCCATTCAGCGGCGAGACTCAGACGAGACTTCGGTCGCTGCCGTTATCAACGACCGACAGTATCGACCGCCGCCACCTTACGAAGTTAGAAAAAAAAAGCGACTCGCTTTTGATCGTAACGTTACTTTTTCTTGTGTCTTTCAGGAGACTTTATCCGGTTCCGCAGCTTCTTCCGTCGTTTATCATCCGTCGCCGGGCGTCAGCCGAGTTGCTTCCGAGTTGACCGAAGAGGAGCAAATAAAAATCGCTCAACGAATCGGGCTCATACAACATTTGCCCGTCGACATATTCGTCGAAGGCAGTAAAACGGATAAAGAGTGAGGAAAACTAATAAACTGCTATAGACAGCGAGTATAATTGATACTTTAGTTCACTTATATATTCTCCAAGTATCGTTCTCCAAGGTCACATGATATCAACTACAGATCCAACATACGTAAACTATAGTGTGACATCCGTCAAAATGTAGATGCATTTGTCAACTATAGAGAACTTCTGCAACTGTAGATCGTTTAAAAATTGGCGATTTTTTTTGTTTTTTAGATGCATAATCTGTATGTTAGACTTCATCGACGGCGACCGAATTCGATTTTTACCCTGCATGCACACGTACCACGTTCATTGCATAGACGATTGGCTCATGCGCTCGTTCACATGTCCGTCGTGTATGGAACCGGTCGACTCGGCTCTGCTTACCAGTTACGACCAACAGGCGATGACGGGCAATAGTAGTTACGATCAATTAGAACAGTTAACCGCCGCCAATAACAAAATTCCTGTGCCGGCCGTCGCGGACGCCGCCGGCGGCGACAATCAAAATTCTACTTCGTCGACCGGGTCGTTTAAAAATGCTGTGTTCGACGGGGAAAACGAAAATTAACGTTTTTCGTTCGCCCTTTGCTAATTTTAATTAGTCTTTAAATTTTTTGCGATTTTTTCTCTATGTAAAACAAATATTTTGCGATTGTCCAGCCTCTTTCGTCCAACGAATCTGTTCGAAAAATTGTATTTTTTTCCTCGGATCCTTTCTTAAAATTAGGTAAATGAATTTCTCGTCTTTCGAAATAAGTTTTGATAATATTCGGTGATTGTAAATTTGTTTTTGAGGGCAGTCCGTTGAAACTATGGTTGACTAGTCGAACGATTTCAAAACAAGTTTTTTGTTGTTTCAATTGACTTTCCGAGTTAAAATTTCAGATTCCTCGCTTTTTTCTCATTACAACGTAAAATTGATAGTTTCGTTCGTCTAAAAACAAATAAAATGCAAGCCTAACCGCCTTGCCGCCCCGAGAATTTTATTTTTCGAACTACCTGTTTGCTTTTTTATATTTGTAAAATTCACCAATTACGATTTTGTAAATACTCGTCTGTGAAATATTTTACTCGTAGAATTTTTCTTTTTCTTTTCTTTTTTTTCTCCTCCATTCCTACTATTTGTTTGTTTTTTTTCTTTCGATGCTGGCATTTTTTATTTTTTAACGTGCAAAAATTAAAAACGTTTTACGGCCGTGAAAAATTTCTTTTTTTAATTTATAAATAAATTAAAAAACTCGTATAACCGATGAGCAAAATTTACGAGGCGATTTCGAGCACCTTACTCATTCGAGTCAGGTGTAAATAGTGTATGGATAGTTTGTTTTTTAGGTGCTTTTAGCGATCCGTGAACGTGAACGGTTTCGTGTCTTCGGGCAAGAGTAGAGTTTTCATAACTTGTTTCATAGTCGGACCGGCGTATCCGATTTTGAAATTCTGTACCAGTCTAGTTAGAACGACGTATAAATCTTGTTCGGCGAAGCGTCTTCCTAGCAAAAAAAAGTAAAGTTACAACATTTAGACAGTGACCAAACCGGTTTTTCTTTCACCTCGAAAAGGACCGTAGCCAGTGAACTATGGTTGCACATTAACTATAGTTCTCTCTTCACTATAGTTGCAAGTGAAGTATAGTTCGACATTAACTATATTTGCAAATGAACTATGGTTTCACTTTTTACCCGCGCACATTCGCGGCCCGTGACCGAATGGCGTGTGGACGAAACGTGGAATGGTCGAAGAATCTTTGCTCTCGCGCAGCCAACGTTCGGGAGAAAATTTCAATGGATTTTTGAAATAGTTTTCGTTTATCAATTGCGGCAACATGCTAATTTCAACGTGAGTCTAAAACAAAAAAGCGACTGGCCATTGATCTCAAGAGGCAACGAGTGGTTGTGCGATTACTCCTGAAGGCACTTGATATCCGCTGAGGATCAAATCTTTCTGAAGAACGCGAGAAACTTCGGTTCCGATCGGATATATCCTGGAGAAAACAAAAAACGTGACTGGTTGGTCATTGAAGCTAAGGGTGTTCAATCGTACCTGAAGGCTTCTTTGACGCAAGCTTTCAAATAAGGCATGTTCTGAAGTAATTCTGAAGTCAATGGACCTCGACCGACAACGTTCGTTTTGATTTCTTCGTAAAGCTTCTCTTGCGCTTCTTGATTAGCTCCCAAGCAATAAAGATTGTAAATCAACGCAGGAGCAGTCTGAAATGAAGTGGTAGCAGACGCACTATAGTTGCACGTGAACTATAGTTACAAATGAACTATAGTTGCATGAGGTCGACTACAGGCAATCAAGTATATTGCAATTTTATCACTATAGATTAATCTACTATAATTGCATTTGAACTATAGTTCAATCTTCTCACTGTGTTTAAACCATCTCCGAACAACGACAAACAAACTATGTAAACGTCACGCTCGGATAATTCGGGTTTGGACAGGAGGTATCCGATGAAATTAAATTTATCCTCGCCAACGGTTTGATCCTTGTCCGTAAACGATTTGATCCTCGCGAAAGTCTCTTCGATTAGCTTCTTAACCTCTCTATAAAACAAAAATCTAACCCTGGGAAAATTGAAATGCAACCAAACGTCTTACGAGTAAAAATAATCTTCAGCTTTCACTAGTCGTCGCCACTTGGGCGTGGATATGTATTTGAACAATGGCAAGGAATATTTCAGTAGTCCAGATAAGTGAAACATTACAGAGTTGGCGTCGATCATCTTTTGAATGCTATCAACTGGCTTGCTGTCGAAAGCACCCAAATGCTTCTCAAACACCAACATACCAGACGCTGAAAACAAAATTAGTGCCTTGCCGAGAGGTTTAGCGATGTTCAAAGACTTTTCAGAAGGTCGAGACGTCTTCTTGATTTGTCTCAATTGCAAGTCATTAGTTGCAGTGGTAAGTGATTGAATTATTGCAAATGAAGGCATAAATACATTCTAAGCTCCACTTGGCTACTTCATTTCTGAAATCGTCCAGGTGACCATCGACAGTTCTAACATTTCGAATATACTCGACGAAGTCCTTTGCAACTTCCTCTACAAGTGGAATGTAAGCGTACACGGATTGCGGCCTCATCATCGCTTGTTGGACACCTCTTTTCAGACGGTACCATTCTTCACCGTTCCTAACAAAGCAAACAGTTCAATCGGGCCATTTTATGGGCGGAACAATGAATTTCATACATGTTGCCCAGGCCCAGAGACAGATCTCTCATTTCTCGATACATCAGAGCTGTTTCTTGCAAAGGTACAATGTGCGGCATTTTTCCTTCGTTTGTAAACACAATTCGCGCATCGTCCGGATCGAAAACGTGTATCATTTGACGACTGCCGAATTTCTGTCGAACTAACGGGCCATACTTTTTAAAGATGGCCAGCAACGCTTCGTGGTATTTGCTAACGGAGTATGGTCCTGCAAAGTGTCATAGTCATGACCAAATAGCGAGGAAGAAATCAAAACTATTTGGAGCTAAACACGACATTCAAGCAAGCAACACTTTAGCGACTGAAAATCACTGAAAGAGCTTTTGGCTTTAATTTGTTGTCATTTTGTTGTTGCATAGTAAAAATCAAACTGACTATTTTTCACGTCATGTTAAAAGTAGACAGCGTCAAGCAGCGGGCTGTACGTTACCGAGTTTGTAGTCCAACAAGTTCCCGAAGAGTGGCAAGCCACGCGGACCAGGGATTTCGGAAAATGGTCTTGCGCTGGTACTATCGACGTCAGCTTTTGAATTTTGTGCAATTGTGGCGGCAGACGACGAAAACCTTGTCAAACGTCGTGTCGTTAGCTGTTGAATGAATTTCAATTTTTGGATCAACTCCATTTTGGACTTGTTCTGTGCAAACTAAGGCAACGAGTCAGCCTACACCCCGTCCAGTTGATAAACCTTGCATTTTCCGTGCAAATCCGCATAAAATTTAGTTTGCGTTTTGTTTTGCATTGTTTTACAGATTGAAAACGAATGAAATCGGGCGCGCTGTTTGTTTTAAAAGTGCTTGATCCGCCTCTTTACAGCGTTACAATTCAAAATTGGGTTTTTGTTTTCTTCTGACATTTTTTGCTTTCTTCATAAAGTTTTGCAATTCTCTGCATTTTAATCGTTATTCCACGAAATTCGCGTAGAATATGAATTCAAATGTTGCGTTTCCAAGCGAAAATTCTTTAGACAACTGTGAAGTCGACAAAATAAGCAAAAAATCCAAAAATGCAGCATTATCAATCGAAAATGGGTCAGAAAGCGAAAAAGAACGGCAAAAATCTGAAACTGTTGCATTATCAGCCGAAAACCCGCTAGATAACGAAGAAGAACGCCAAAAAAGCCTAAAAGACGAAAATTTTCCATTGTATCCACAGGAATATCGTAAAACTATTTTAGCACTACTTTTGATGTGGATCAGCACAATTTTCAATGGAATAATCGCTGCCTTAGTCACTGATCTCGTACCACGAACGCCGATGCCCGACGTTATATTCAAGGTATTTCCCGAACAAATTTGGGCTTGGAAATTATCCGATCGTATTACGATGCTTCTATCGACCATTCATTTAATTTTTTGTTTGTTGCACAAGCATAGATTGGTAATGGCGAGACGATTTTGTTTAATTTCATCTCAACTCTACTTGCTGCGAGGCGTCTGCATGGCTGTGACTTGGGTTGCTGTTCCGGGCGAATATCACGCTACAAGATGCGTTCCTTTCGCCGAACCAGACAATTATTGGTCGACGATTTTAGGCAGAGTAGTAAGATTTATTATGGCGATGGGCTTATCCGATGGTTACGAGGGACATCGTAGTTTGTGCGGCGATTTAATTTTCAGCGGTCATACGTTACTAGTGGTGCTCAGTTGGTACAGCATGGACATTCATTTACCATTAAATCGATGCAGATTGTTCCGCTTGTGCGCTCGCTTGGCTGCAATTTACGTAATGGCTTTGATTATCTTGTGTCGCATGCATTATACAGTGGATGTTGTGCTGGCGTTCGCTATAACCACGTTGTACTTTCTCGTTTATCATGCTGCTGTATTAAATTTCTTTGATGGTCATTTGCGTTCGTATACCATGTTGGTGTTTTGGATTTTGCCCGCAGTAGAATATTTCGAAGAAAACGTACCGAGAGCTAAATTACCTCGAGAATTGGAATGGCCTTTCGATCGACCTGAAACCATGCAACGATATATTAAAAATTTAAATGACTAATTGCTGAATGTTTTTGTTATAAATATTAAATTCACACTAATTTTGCTGAAGTTTACAGATTTATGTTAGATCTTGATTTTAGATGTCTATATTAAATGTCCAATCGTCTTGTGCACTACACATAAAAGCAAATCAAAACATTAAACAAGACAAGTCTTTGAAATTCACTTTCGTTCAATGCTAAATTGTGGAACTATTCACAAATACGTGCTCAAATAGGCTTATTTTTGAATTACACAAATTTTGATCGCAAACGTAAATCTGTGTCAATTGCGATGTATTTATCGTAAATTTCTTGCTGCTTAAATTTGTACCATTCGATCCGCTGATGCAACTGTTAACATATGCGCCGTCCACGTCGATTCGAGTGCAAAATTCACCGTAGCACGTTTGATTTTGACTGCTAAAACTTTCATTGACATCCGATTTGATGTAAGTACTTTTTTCAAACAGGCATTTGTTTTTACGCGACTTTTTCGGTTCCACTTTGAACGAGGATGGATCATTGCAGAATTTCGTCTTACATTGGCAGTTCCAGATTTCGTCTTAAAAGAAAATGAACGTAAAATACAATATAATTGCTTTTTTGCAAGCAAAAGTCAAGGCTATGATCTACAATTTACCAGTACCTTGCTCTTCGCCAGGCAGATAAATGCAACCAATGCCAAAAAATTTAGATACAAATTCTGTGAAGCAACCAGCGAATGTCGTGTTAATTTTTCCGGCTTGATTTATGGTTCCAGTTAAAGCGCATTTATCTCCTCTGCAAGTCTTATTGCCTATCAATTTTCCATCCTCGATTTGCCCTTCGTAACAATCGACTTCTTTTTGACGAATTGGTTTTTCGTTATCGTTGAATTTCGCGTTGCAACGATCGCTGTCGTTGCAATAGCAAACGATTTGCTTGCTTGTTTCAAAAAAGCAACCTGATTGCACAGGAAATCCGCTTATGCAACCGTAGACAGTTAAATCAGTGCCATCCAACAATTTGTCGATTTGCTTTATGCAATAATCTCCGTTGCAGTTGCTAACATTGCTTGGAATTGGGGACGATTTTTCGCACAAAATCGCATTGGAAATACAAAAGGAGCAACAGAAAATTACAGTTAAAACATACAAACGATCGAAACCCATAGTGCAGAAATGGTAGCACCTTTCGACTTAAGAAATGAAGAAACAAGTTTTCAAATTGCATTTGAAATTTATACCACTCATAGTCATGTCTTGCACGCAACAAAGGATACTCAAGTTTTGATTTTTCTTGTTTAATTTTGAATTTTCTTATTACCCCCTTGTCATTTTTATTAATACTTGAAAGATAATATATCCAATCAAATAAAACAGTGACACAAATCAACGAAGAAGTTTCAAATTTTGCTGATTCAATACATTTCGACATACGGTACTTTATTTTTTGAGAATCACTCAGTCAGATGGCTTGTTAACCATAATTAAAAACCACGGCATGCGACAGCAGCCTGGCATTTTTTTGACTTTGTTGTAATGAAATCCAAATGCGTGATAACGACTGAATGCAATGAACTATCAGAATTTGGTGACTGCGAGAGATCCGATATCGTGCTTGCGCAGGCTGTTTTTGGGGCAAAATAGCAAACTCAAACATGTTGTGATCAGTTTGATTTTCGCATGACTTTGCAGCCATGACTTTTATCGACGTAGTTTTTCATTTTTATTTTCAGTGTTTGTGAAGTAGTTTTCAAGCACTTGCGAAACAGATTTTCTTGTTTTGTTTGTTTTTCGCAAAAACTTGCTTCGACGACTGACAAATTTATTGTTTCTTTTCGAAGTTTTACTCGTTTCTACTTCGACGTTTAGTTTCGCCGAAAGAATTTTCAGTGAAACGGTTATTTGATTTTTGAGAAGAAAATTGTGATTTTTCTGATTCACTTCGGGCTGTTTCCAATTTCAAGTCAATTACAATGTCTTCAATGGATGTAGTGAAAGGGGTTAACTATTTGCAACATTTTATGGTCGGAGTGTCTGGAAATCACAGCAAGATTTTTATTTTTTAGCCGTCGAGGGATTATCAGTTCAGCACATTCACCGAGAAACGAATATACGAAAAGAATCCGGATGGTACCCGGGTACTGGTATCAATTGAATCTCAGGTACTTTCGTCGCTTGAAAATCAAACCTCAACATGCAACTTTCGAATCCAACGCGAATACAATTTCCAAAAAAACTATATATTTTTGAAACATTTCGTACACGTTCGCCAGAATCCGATTTTCTCGTCTAGTGCAAATCAAACACTCGATGAGGCACTTTCGTTTCTCGAAAACGAGTTTTCCAAGTGTAAAAATTGCTTTTTTCAGCCTGGAAACGATCCCAGCGCCCAACACGCTGCACGACCAGTGGAACCAGTGCACCCTGTGGATCCAGCTAAATCCAAAGGAGAAATTCGAATCCAATCCCAAGACGCTATAGTTTATTTCAATCCATTGTACAAAGATTAAATTAATTGATTGTATTTTTTTCAACATGTTGTAATTCAAGTTTGCAAAAATCTGATTTTACTTTTTGATAAAACGTTTTGAGCTAATTTTAAGAAACGACCAAATAAAACAAATTTAACTTCTTGAATTCCAAAAAAATCGATCACATATGTAAATAAAATGCAACATTTTTTAGTATTAACAAACAAAATAATTAATTAAAATGCGACAAAATCCAACACACCTTTACGATTCCTCGACAGGGCCACTGGACGTTTACCCGAACTTGCTAATCCTGAAAAAGTAACCAGTTAGAATTTGAACAACTAAAGGACCCAGAATCAACTCCGACGACTATCAACTACTTTCGATTTTTATTATACGAATTGAATTGAAAACGACGACTACACCGACGATTAATGTAACGAACAAGACAACGATTGCCCCGACTGAACCAAGCATAGTCGCGATACTCCCTGAAAAACGTAATAAGTCAACCATCGTGTCCAAAGCGATTTGATCCAGGCTAAATGTCAAGTTTGTTGGGTGGTCAATGGCTCAGCTAATCTTACTTGTTTTTAAAACCTTTTTACAAAACATTGGAAAACTTGCCAGTTCTCAAAAACCGAGTATTAAAATGAAATTTGTATAGATACATACCTAAAGTATGGTAACAACTGTGTCACATGTCGGACTGTCAATACAAAATATTTGGCTCACTCGTCGGACTGTATGGCACTGTAATGGCCAAATGTTATCGCAAGCAAAAAAAATGCACTAGCTTACGTTTACTCGCTTTCGATTGCCCACCACCATTCGTGTGTTTTCTGGTTTGCTTGAACGGTACGAAGTTGACGAGTGAATCCGTTTCGTCGCTGCACATCTCGAGTCTGACGAAATCGGCTAAGGACACGTTTCTTTGACAACCTTTACCGACGCAAAATTTGTTTCGTATCTTCGTATCGCCGATTTTCCACAGGTAGTCGGCGAAGTACAGTCGTTGACCGCACGCGGCGTTTTCCTCGTAAATGTAACAACCCAGATCTCCATCGCCGCTATTCGCGCAAATCATCGACTTGCCAGCGTTGAAGACTTTGACTTGTTGCATCGACGCTTCGTTGCACCAGCCATCGACGTTGCAAGCTTCGAGATATTCTTTCGCCATTCCTCGTCTCGAACACGGGCAGATCAAATGTTCGTCCATCGCTTTTTTGGCTTTATCAATTGAGAATCCGGCGCCGGCGTGATGCTTATCCTCGAAACACTGAGTATCGATATCCGCGTTGCAATTGGTCGAATTGCATTGGAATTCAACGATGAATTGACCATCATCGTACAAATGAACGGATCGGAGCATCGATACGTCGAGTCAAAAAATAACAAAAACTATAATTAAAGGGAACTTAGTTTGCGAAAGTGAAACACATATTTTAATGTTGATTCGCAAGTACATGTTTAGTCTGATAATTTGATACATGCCTATCGAAAATTGAGTGCACAACGCTTTTCGCGAAATTTTCTGTTTTCCTTTGCTGCGAAATTTACGTTGAAGTTTAACGCGTGATTTGGAGCTAAAAATTACCGAAAACTGTCAGTTTTGACGTTTATTCAGGCAGAAGCAGATAACAATCGTTTGTAATATCAATTCCGAAGCATCCTGGATTTTATGAAATTGTACGGGCATATAACAAATTGGTAGACTAACATGTACTTGCGAATCAACAATAAAATATATATTTCACTTCGCCAATTTCAGTTTAATAAAATGTCTACCTTGTTTCTGCAACACATCCGTATTGCTTACTGAATTGCACACCTGTTTTGAAATTTCGAACGATTAGTGCTGTGCAAGCACTGCCACCGTCACCACATGATAGTGAACTACCGTTTGTACCCAAGCAACTTTTCGCACCTCCTTCGTGATTGCCTTGCGGAATGTTAGGGTCTTCAATTAGGCAGGACTTCGCATCAGCATCTAGAAATAAAACAAAAGTAACAAAAACAAACAAACGACCTCTCGCCGCCATCGCAAACAACAAAAGTGATGCCCTACATTTAAAATCGTGCGAAATTAAATTTGGTGTAAAGTGTTTGCAATAAAGACAGAGAAACTGATGTTTCCCCGTTCAAAACTCGAAATAACAAAATCATTGCAAAAATCAAATTCAGAAGTCGAATTCTGTCCTGGACATCTTGTTTTGTTTTTTTGTCGCTTAACGAGCAAAATCTTTGAAAGATTAGTATTTTTATTGTTAAAAGCGATAATAAACGAAACTCAAAATCGAAACGGCGCCAACAACGAGCGACGATTTAGCCGATATTCCGAATGCGGCGCCCAAATAAACGTAGCCGTCGAACGTGGAAATCGTGAAACTGTTTTCAGCGTCGAAACCCTTTATCGAAGCGTAAATCGGCACCGCATCGTCGCTGGCCGATTTACCATTCCAGAATGGTAGCGGCCGAGTTTGATTTAGCTCGTCGGGCGATATGTAAATCCAGCCGCTGGACGATGTCGCCGAAATCGTAAAATCGTTTTGTACATCGCTCGGATGGCTATACTCGGTAGCAAGGTACATAGCGGCGCTGCCTTGCTTCATTTGCAATTGGAATGTGATTCCGTTTTCGGCGCTGGTCGAAAATTGAAAATACATCATTTGATTTTGACCGACGATGTTGTTAATCACCGAATTATTCGGCTGGATAATCGCTGGCGCCACGCACGTTTGAGCTTTGAGCTCGTAGGGGAATCCTTGCGATAGTCCGTTGAAGTCGTCCAAGGTATACACGTGCATGCAAGTCGGTTCCGAGGCAATTGTGTTTAGCTCGTCTTGGTTGATCTCGTTGCCGATACCGACGCTGCAAAAACAAAAAATAGTAGGCAAAGTTGTTCATCCAAGTAGATATCTTTTCTTACCTGAATAAAACAATGCCCGCGTCTTTATCCTTTTGAGCAGATTGAGGAGTCAACGTTTTTGCATGTGGTTCGTTTGATCCTCCGTCGGTGAGCAAAATTGCGACTCTGGGATATCCTTGGTTGTCCGGTCGTACTCCGCCAGTCGGCGTAAAAACGGTTGACAATGCGAAATCCAACGCAACATTCGTGTATGTGTTTTGAGCCGGATAGGCCAATTTCGAAATCATGTCTTTCAGCATGGTGACGTTCCAGTTGTAGCTGTTGAAACTGATGTAGTCGCTGACGTTAGTCGAGAACACTTCGACAGCGATTTGATAATCGTCCTGGCCAATTGTGAAATTGTCCAAGATGTTTATGACGAAATTTTTCATCACCGTAAAATTTTTATTGCCGATGCTGTTCGAACCGTCCAGTATGAACAGTAGGTCAGCCCCGGGCGAATTGCACGGTTCTGGAATCGTATTCATGGCGTCGACGAAGGACGAGGTTGTGGCTTGGGTATTGTAGCTGAAAAACAAGAAAATTTGCATGACTTGCAGCTTTGCAAGCGATTTTGCGAAACTCGCATTGTTACTATTTCACGTAGTATGTAGCTTGATCTTGGATCGTCCACGGAATCGGATCGCTGGTGATGTTCAGGTAGAATCTAGTTGCTATTGCATCGTTCAAGGGTATCGTAAAATCGCCAGCGGCGTAATCGAACGAACTATAGTTGACGCTGAGCTGACTGTTGACTTGCCGGGTGGTATTCGTGTATTGCGCTTGCAGCGTTTTGTTGTAATAGACGGAAGTCATCTGCCAAATTCCTCCTAATTTGTCGACTTCGTTACCATTTCCGAACGAACTTTCGGCGTAAGCCAATCGTCGTAAGAATTGTCTGTCGTTCGAGAAGATACAAGTGTCTTGCACTTGAGTGACCGAAGCGTCTACGACATCTTGACCAACTTCATTTGCTACCCTTGTTGCATCGTAAGCGAAGCAACTTGGTGCAATCAACAGCACAGCCAAAAGGGCTGACCAAACCATCACACTTCTGGTTTGAAAGTGTTTAGATGATTTACGAACAAAAAGTGTTCACTAGCTTATCGTTAACTACTAGTCAAATAGCCATACGATGTCAAATAGCCATACGATGCTTGCGATATGCCATACTATTTGAACTAAGTTACATCTACCAAAATGCTGATAACAAAATAATCTTATGAAAGTCAAATCACTCACAGTCAATTTTTTTTCTTTTTATATTACCATAAAAACGTTACAATATGTACAAAACAAAATTTTTTAGTCCGACGAATAGTTTTTCGTCCATAAACTCCACTGGCTATTTTGCTTTTGCACCGGACTGTCCATGTTCATCCCACCGTAACCGCCAATATTTCGAGTCAATAGCATGTGACGTTTGGAACAAGTTTGACTATTTGGCAAAAGTCTGCTGGAGCCCCATTGGTTCGACGTCTTTCTAACGTAGCACTTCAACGTATGCAAGAACGCTTCGCGAAATCGTCGATTCAGCACGCTGTACAATATCGGATTTATCGCCGAATTTGCGTAGTAGAAATATCCTAAAATAAAAAACATGCGCTCGCCAAACATTTTTAGGGGCAAAAATGAAAACTTACCAGTAACGAAAAATAAAACGCTGAAAAATTGCATCAACTGCGGACCAACGTTGAACATGTCGACGTATAGAGTGGACATTCGCTGGACGTGATAAGGTAGCCAGCATATGAAGAATGTAACCACGACAGCGACTGAAATTAAAATAAACAACTAAAAATTGGCTGTAGGACATAGAAATTGCATAGACAGTGATAATACGAGCAAAAATTTTAAACTATGATCTCGAGCGATACTTGAAACGCAAAATTGCGTGATAAAGTATGTAAAGAGAAAACGTCACTAAATCTCTGAGAAAACAACAATTGTCGTGCCAAGACAGCTTTCCAGGCTGAACAAAGTTCCGAGATTTCCGTAACAGCCAATTGCAATATCCGACCGACTTACCTAACATATTAATAACAGTTTTTCTTCTTTTTAGCTTTTTCGTGTAATGTCGTTTGATTCGTACTGTAGCTTGATGCATGGCTTGATTTATAGTGAAAATAATGTGCACGTACAAGGCGGTGATGATGACCAATGGCACCAAGAAGAACGTCCAAAACGTGAAATTAATTAATGCTTTCTGAACGAATATATTGTCGTGTTGCAAAGCGCAAAAATCCGTATGTTTCACAGTTTCGCCGTCATCCGTTAAATCCAGCGCGTAATAATGTTTCGAGCTGCTACTATTCTGGTTCATAATCGGTTCGTACGGCAATGGAATTCGATTCATAACTGTAAATTTCAACATCGGCAAAGCGCTGCTAAACGACAACAGCCATATCGATATGATGACTTTGACAGCCCGATTCAATTTGCTGAACATTTTCATTTTCAATGGAAAACAAATGGCCAGCCATCTTTCCACAGAAAATGCCGTCACTGTCAGCACGGAAGCGTAGCTGGTCATTTCGGTAACGAACGAACGAAGCTTACAAACTGATTCGGGCATGATGTCCGGGTACATGGTAGTCATAGACGAACGAAGTTCAAATGGCAATCCTGAAAAAATAAATCGTGCAAGTCAGCGCAAACAGTAAGTCAGTCGACTTTACGAGTAAATCAACCGATTTCCCCGTGAATCGGCAGTGTTCACAAGTAAATCGGTGACTCATTGCGCAATTAAATCAACCGATTTCACAAGCCAATTAGCCGATTTCGCAAAGTAATCGATCAATTTCACACTTGAATTCAACGATTTAACAAGTAAATCAACAAAATTCGCTTGTAAATCAAGTGATCATACAAGTAAATCAAGCGATTTCGCAAGTAAATCATCGACTTCGCTAGAAATTAAGTAAATCTGTAAATTTCGCATGTTTATCAAACAATTTGCCATTTAGTTAACAAATTTGCAACGAAATCAATCCAAGTAAAGCAACTGTTGTCCAGCGCTAATCGACACAAATTAACCCATTTCATAAGTAAGTCAACTTCAAAAGTCACTAACCATTTTTTGTTTATTTTTGAAGTCGCCACTTTAAGCACTCACCTAATATTAATGACAAAATATCAGCCAATGCCAAATTCAACAGATAATAATTCGTGGCTGTGTGCATCGACGAATTCTTCACGATGACTATGACGGTGATTAAATTTCCGAAAAACCCCAAGAATAAAATCACCGAATACAGTACCAGGGTTACTGTAGCAACTGTGGGCGACAAGCATCGCTGTCCCATAGATTGAAACACGAATTCCGTTATATTTTCGTCCGAGTAGGTAATGTTCGAACAATTGGCTCCCATCGGATTGAGAAAATTCTAATTCTCGATCGTCAATCCATTTTGATAAATTCGAATTTCTGTATCTAAATTTTTTTCGCAAATTGAACGTCGTCCCTTCTTCGGAATAGATTTGTGCAGAGGAAAAAGCTTTTTGACACACTTTATTTGTTTAAAAAATCGCTAAAAGAAAATCCTAGAGGCGTCGACGGTTCAATAAGGGAACTTTAACGAATATTGATCATCGAGCTAAATTTCATTTAGGACCCACGCATATTCATCGGATTTTCGTCTAACGAAGACGGACGGATATCAAATCCGCTCGAAATCACTAATGACAACCGTGAAAAATTGTCTGAACTACAAGGAAAAGATATTGGCTCAATTAGCAGAAACCTTGCACAATATTGGTTCAATTAACGTTATATCCAGTCAACTTTTGTGTTTACTTAAGCAACTACGAAATGAGCATCAAGTCATTTATTGACAAAGTTTGGCATATAAATAAAAGGAAACTGGTAACTTTTATGTTTCATTAAAATTCGATATATACCTGAAATAAATTTATTCCATGCGCCATGAATAGTGAATGACGTTGAACAGTTGATGAGCCTACAATAGATAAAAAAATGTTCTGAAACGTAAAAAAAAACTGGAATTCACGCTGAATACTGAAAAAGTTTTCTAGAAAGCAAAAAAATTGTTCGCCCTCAATTAGAATCAGTCTAGACCATTGTTGGAAAGAAGTCGTTTTTTACAATTTTTATCGTTCTATACTCGTTAGTGACAAATTTTTTCAACTATTTTTACTGAAAGAACTAAGTAATACACGAACTTGAACGTGATTCATTTGTAAGCCCCTCTAAGCAAAAGTCCAAACATAAATATTGCTTGAAGAGAGAAGTTTCTCAGTCCAACTCTGTGCCCGAAAACAATTTCACTCGAAAAATTGTTTTAAGTTAAGGAGCCAAATCGAAAAATGTTTCAGAAATAATTAATGTCAGCATTCGACTTAATAGCACGAAGAACATTTGGAAATTCACGACGGGTTAAAAAAAGGAGACGTGTGAATTTTATGCTGTAATTAACATAACCCTTTTTTCGTCGTCATTCTATGTCGAAACGTATAGATGTCTAAAATTGGACTGAAAAAGCAGATTTTAGAAAAAAATTGAGCTAATAAATGTTTCAAAATGCACGGAAGTTGCATAATTGCAGATTCTCACAGTCATTTTTGCGAAACACATTTGAGTAACAAAGGATACATTAAAAACACAATAAAAGTATGTGAAATTAATATCGTGATACGCTATAACAATTTCTAAAATAGAGAAATTGTTGATGTAATAAAATCTAAAAAATAATAATAAAATCTAAAAAACCTGAATCTGAATTAAAATTTGCTGTTTAAATTTGTAACAACCGACGGGATAATCGGTTAGCGACAGACAAATCGATGTCTTCATTGATTTCTGGATCTGCCAAGAAAGCGCCGCAAAAAAACTATTCTCTAGCACTGGCTAAATAGTTTACGATTGCAAACATGCTGTAAAAGCAAGTCATTCAACAAATGATCTATCTGGACGGTAGTTACAGAACAACCGGATAAAATAACTACACAGAGTTGCTGGACAACTATAGTCACTGGGCAACTAGAGAACTTTTCAACTATAGTCACTGTACAGCTACATTCTCTGAACAACTACAGTCACATATCAACTGTAGTCAGTGAACGGATGTCAACCAATCTGTTAGCAAGAGACTTCTGTATATCAGCAATTTGAAATAAATGGAAAAAACAACAAAAATAGTGACCAGACCAAATAATCGATGCGTAATTTAAAACTAATAAATAAATCATATTTTATATTCATAAGATTTGATTAATAATAAACTGTGAATTTTTTTGTTTTTCAAAATTTCATTCTCGCCAAACAGTCAAACGTGGCTTGAGTCCAGTTTTCATGCCCTGAAATTAAAAACAAAGTGTAAGCAAATACAAAAACAAATAAAAAAGCAATACAAATTCTTACCAAACTGTCCAACAATCTCATCCAAGCTTGCCAATCCAATTCGCCCTGAGGCCAATGCATCGGCTTGTTATTGTTTTCAACGCCGCACAGTTCGCCTTGCAACAAACTGTGGTAAGTTTTACTGGCTGCTTCGTCGTTCGGCAATACCAAATCTTCCTTTCGACTGTTGGCCAATTTTGCCTGCAACGTTACTGCAGACTGTTGCAAAGACGGTTCAAGAAACAAAAAACTTGTCCTACTTGAACTTTGACATTATAAATGAAGAAAAAAGTTCGCAGGAAAGCCTGCTCAATGGTATCGCCGCAAATTACGAAACCATGGTTTCTCAAGAGCATAGCCTGCACGAAAAACAAAAATTTTGCCCTGGCTTCGTAACTGTTGAGCGCTTTTGCGTTTTTTTCGTACATTATTTTTGCCAAGCGCCTCTACAATGGATTCCCTTTCGCTCAAATCCGTCAGTATCCCTCTGAATCCGTATTCTGATACGGGTCCGACGAAACAAGCTTCTTGACTAACGGGCAGTAAACCTTCTTTGGTGGCCGATACCTAAACGGATTTTATCACATCTATTGCAAAAACAAGCAGAAAATTTGTTTTTTAAATACCGCAATGACGTCTGGAACGTGCAAGTGTACAACGCAGCCAGCATCAGGCCTATTCATGTGGACAGCAGAATGCAATGTGAATCCGCGATTGTTCAATCCGAAATTTGTCGAACCCGGATCCACTATAGTTCCATCGACGTCGACTTTCAACAAACTGCTGGCGGTGACTTCGTGGAAGAAAAATCCGAATGGGTTGATTAAAAAGTGGTCTTTGGTGCCGGGAACTCGGCACTAAATCAAAGTTCACAAATTGTGCTCGATAATGTATGCAAGTGGACGGAAAATTTGTTTTATTTTACGGTAATATGATTGTAGATCCCTTCGCTCCAACCGTACAAATCAACCAATCTGTAAACAGCAGCTAATTTCTTTCTCAGCTCTTGTTCTTCTTCGGAATATTTATTTGCAGCTCTTTCGTTTAAGTCATCAATTGGAACAATTGGAAGTGAATCTGCAAAAACAAATTTCGTGTCGCTTGCTAGGATATTTCAGGGAAATCAGATGGATTTTACTGGAATATTTGAATTGATTCTTTTCGTATCCAGCCATGGTTTTATTGGGTTGCAACTATGGTTAGAAATGAAATAAGTCACTTTATTTTCTGTTTATCACTTTCGAAATCAACACTAAGTTGTTTGGACATCTGACTTGTTTGCAAATGATAAAACATCGGTATGCATCATATGCTGACTGAGAAAAATGTTTGTTTATCATAGGATCTGTCTGCGCAACAGCTGAAAGTGGCAAAAAAATTTTCATGCCTAATTTTAATGCTTGGCAAACTTTTACTTCATCAAAATGAATTTATCGTTAATAAAAATCTTGACAACATGAGTGAAATAATATAATGCAAAATATCAGAGTTTCAAAAACGTACATTGTTAGTAAAAAGTTTTTCAAGCAAATCGAAGCTGATTACAAACTTATTGAACTGTCAGTCGATGATTTTGACGATGTCGGCGGTGATGATTCTGAACTGTTTGATTGTGCAACTGGAGACGACTTTGACCCTGCTTTAACGTACATTCGCGGGTTTAAAATATAATTAGCTGAAATTAAACATTTAATCTATTTGAAGTCGAAAACCATGAAAGCAAGTTGCATTTTATAAGTAATCAACCGACTTCATTCATCAACCGATAAATCATCCGATTTCATAAGTTAAATCAACCGATTTCACAAGTACATCAACCGATTTCTCAAATAATCAACCGATTTGTTGCAACTAAGTTTCCTAACTAAGTTATTTAACTAAGTTAAAAACTCAGTTCTAGTACTAAGTAACTAACTAAGT
>JAQGBA010000641.1:0-27549 GCA_034698125.1 Prionchulus punctatus
TTAGCTGTAATTAATCAATTATCTGTTTTTGTATTTTCGTTGTCTTTTTTTCAAAAGCGGCATCATCATGATTTTTCGTGCGCTGCTGGCAGACATGCGCAAACCTCTTATCGCGTACCGTCGGTAAAATTCAAATCGGCGGTAGCTACTGACCACTGAGTGACCGTTAGCAGCTACGATGTGCATAACCTTTCATGACTACTGTAGGGCTACACGTTGGTGTATTTTCTTTTTTGTTCGGCGACAGGCACCCGGTACCCTTCCCTCGTAAGTTCGCTTGTCGTTTCGAAAATGTTAAACGAGCCACTGAATTAATTTCAGGTTAAAATAACGCATTACAATTTTTAATAATTCCATATTCAAAATTTTTGACAAATTTAGATTCATTCATTTGCTCAAAATGCGGTTATGAAATAGCGAAAGCATCCGATTACATTCAAATCGAAACTTATTCCACGTCAACTTCTAAAATTGGAATTGGAATTGGAGCAATATCAGGACTATTCCTTGGTCCCTTGGGTACAGTTGTCGCCTATCCCGCCGTTAAGGAAATGCCACAATATCCATGGTATTACTTGGCGTAACGCAACATACATTGATTCTATATTATTTTCAACTTTCAGAGCGAAAAGTTTTTACAGGGGAAGCAGACGTTGGATATTCCGAAGTATAATTAAATATTGGCATATTTTATTGCAATGATTGCTAAAAAGTGCATTTATGGACCAACTTAGCAATGATTGTTTTCTTGGTTGTTTTTTCAATTATTTATCTTTAACCAACAGTTCGCGTTTCTTGGAAAGTTATTCAATTTCAAAAGCGACATGTTTCGGTTGTCAAACACATCTGCTGGGGATGGTAAGACCTTGAAGAATAATTTATTTGATTCGTGTTATTTTGCCATATAGGCTTACGATGGGTTATTTTGCCATATAGACTTATGTAGGCTTCCTGTGACTTAGTTTATCAAAATCGTGATCGAATATTCGTTGGACTTCTACTTGGTGATGTACTATACAAGCCTGATCCAATACCATGACCCGTTTTGTAACCTTAAAGTATGTTGTAAAGATTGTGTTTCAGGTGCTTTTTTAAGGGTGGTATGCTATAAATGCTGTCTTGGAGCCCGCCCAAACGGGTTACTTTGCGATTATAGTTGTTCGTTTTCGATTACACTTGTATTACAAAATTCTGTTAATTTGTCAATAAACCTTTTGAACTTTTTTATGAATACATTGCATTGCATCCTAAAAATATAATGGGACTGGCTTGTGGTCGCCCCTAGGGTCACACCTTTACAGCATAAATCATGAATTATTCCAAAGTCATGGAAAATCCGGACATTGTGCATTTTCAGTTAGAATGGTTGAAGCTACATAGTTGCATTAAAGCAAGGACGTTTTTTGAAAGTTATCATATGGACTAAAAGTGACTTATTTCGCAATGCAGAATCCATGATGGCTTGCCAGCAGAAAAAATTATCACTCCTTGTCCTAAAAAAAACAAACGTCGTGTTAGCTATTTTTATTACATAACACGGCACGGAAATAGCTTTTCCTGGAACCAATCACGCAAAGAATTTCAACCGATTTTCGTCAGTTTCCAGCTTTCCAGGCGACAATTTTTTTCTCAACGATGAACCAAAAAAAATGCTAGCTCACGCAACAACGCAATTCGACAAAGCCGAAAAAAGCATTTCAGAAGCGAAGGGACCTCGAAAGCGTAACTTCTTCTGAGTTGTTATTGGATTCTTGTGACGCAGAGAATCCCGAGGGTAACGCTGGTGTCTCATTCGATCGGCTTAATGAATGCCGCCGACGTTGAGTTCCGAGCGATTACTAGCGAGAAGCTACGAGTTCGCTCGATATGTTGTTATAGAAGGTCTAGCTAGAGTTGAGAACGGTCGCGTTTCTTCTCTCGCCATATCTCAAACCGCGCTTTTTTCCAGCATGCGGAAACCGCCCAAACGAAAATCGTAAATTATTATTAGGTGTGTATTATCAGTACACTCATTTTTGTTACATATGAAGCTAACGAAACGCTTGAATTCTGATCCATCAGCAGGAAGCACCTCCGGTGGCGTCGGAGCAGGTGGTAAGTCAGTGATTTTTTATCTCTAGTAAAAATTGCCTATCGCTCGCTAATTTTTAGCTAGCGAGCTATCAGGCGCCTGAAGTTTGTTTTTTACAGCGGATAAAGTGTCGTGAATGCTCGTTTTTAGGGTCAACGCCGTTTATCATCGGCATTTGCGTCGGAAGCGCGGCTTTTGTCGCTTTGGTGGTGGTGTCGGTATGCTTGACGCTGCGGCGACGTTCCAGCTTTAGAAATCGTCGTCGATCGCCGTTGAAACAATTTCTTCTACCTAAAGACGTCAAGCCCGTTATCGGCTTTAAAACGGCCGCCGGTCCCGGCGGGTTAAAAAAATCACCGAGGTAATGAACCGAAATTGTTTTTCTCAAATAATTTTTTTACATTAATTTCTTTTACCGACTGTTAATCGTCAATCCTCCTACGCGGTTCGACGGTGTTTGCCAGCGGCGTCGGAACAAATTTTTCTACCTCATCGATATCCCTAACGTGCCAATTTAGCTTTTAAAAAATTTCAAAGAAATTTTCCATGTTTGCTTTTCGCTGACGTTCGACGAACTGCCCCGGACTGAATAATAGGCTACTTTTATATTTTGTTCTGTTGCTTGTTGAAAGAGAATAATTTTCGTTTCGATTTTTCTCTCGAATTTCTTCCAGTCTTTTTCATATATTTGAAACTGCAATTGAAATTGCATTAAAAATGCAAATTAATCGTCTCGACGTGCGTGATTAGCAAAGGGCACTGAAAGAAGTGTTGACTTTGACGAAATTCTAAAAGCAACCGCCCCCTACTCGTTAATCTAGGCGACTGAAACAGTTAAGCAAAAAAATGTAAAAGTTCTGCAGAAAATCTTAACGCAACCACCCTCTATGGATGCATTTTGCAGGACTTATGAATATAAAGTGTTTTTTATGTTTTCAGCCCGGTTCAATCGCCGGAAAATCCGGATCGCGATTGGGCGTCGAAAAGCGGCAATGGCCAACATCATTCCGGCTCGTTCAGCGAATCGATGACGAAATCGGGAGGTTCGCTGAACGAATCGATGACGAAATCGATGATGAGCACGAGCATGAGCACGTCGGGCAACGGGTATGGTTCGCGAAAGAGTTCCGCCGACGTAACGACGCCGTTGCTACTCGCCAACGATTCACTTCCAATGACGACGGCGCGGGGCGACACCAACGAAATATCGGGTCCTCGACACGACGAATACGACGAAAACAAGAAAGGCTCGGTCAATTTTACTTTGCGTTATAATTTCGATAAGAACGCTTTGGTGGTGAACATCGCCAGCGCAACGAATCTATCGCCGAAGAAGGACAACCACGGCGGACGGCGCGCCAGTCACGACAGTAACAATCCGCCGTCGTTATTGGATCCGTACATAAAATTACAACTTCTTCCCGAAAAACAGCACAAAGTTAAAACGCGCGTCGTGCGTAACACGTTGAATCCGATTTACGATGAAGAATTCACGTTCTACGGTTTGAGTTACAATCAATTGCAAAGTACGACGTTGCACTTCGCCGTTATCGCGTTCGATCGTTATTCGCGCGACGAAATTGTCGGCGAGATTATTTGCCCGTTGCACACGATGGATTTGAGCGAATCGGATAAACAGGCGTCCGTTAGCATGGAATTGATGAACCGCAATTCGAAAGTAAGCGCGCCGAATTCAATTTATATTTTTTCAATTAGAAAAGAGAATTTATCAAAAAAAGGATTTCCTTCATTTTAATTGTCATTCGCAAAAATTGACTTCGAAAATAACATTTTTGACGGATTTCCAATCATTTTTTTATTTACCCAACCACCCTCGGCGAAAGCGAAGATAAAATTGGCGAGTGATCAGTGCTTCATTCAAATGATATGTTTAACGTATATCGTGTAAAGTTTAACTCAATTTTTGGCTAGATTCCAACTTTTTCTGACACATTTTTGATTTAGTATTACTGTAGCTATTTAGGTAATGCTTTGATTTCTGCAATAATTTGCACCTCGCAAAATCGTTCGAGGGTAGATTTTTTTAACGCCCAAATTGACGTTCATTATGCGAAACGGGACGAATAGTAATCATTTTGGATACGGCGAAATTATTTCCATTTCGTCGAATTGACTTTTTTCTCAAGGCAACCATTCGGTTTTGCGCCAATTGAAATCCTTCCATGTAGAGGAACTAATTAATTAGAAGCAAGATCACGAATAATACTTTTTTTGACATCAATTTTATCGAATGACAATTATTTTCACCGATGACAGATTTGAAAAAGGAAAATAATAATTGACTTTCGCATGTCGAAAACAGATAAGGGAGTAATTTATTCTGGCAAGAACAAAATTTTAGCATAATATATCCATTATTCTTTCTCGATGTACAAATGTTATGCAATTAAATTTTTGATACTAGACGACTTCCCCCTGCTTGACAATATTGCAATCAGCAGATTAATGTCTAAACAGCTTCGAGACTCAAGTTAACCCAAATATTTTTAAAAAGCCCAACCGAATTGAATAAATTTTCAGCCACATTAACGAAGTATTATTTTTTTAGTTTCAAAATTCGCAAAATCGTGGCGATATTTTGGTATCATTATCCTATCAACCGGCCACAAACAAAATCACTGCTGTCGTTTTGAAAGCGAAAGGATTACCGAAGTTCGACATTACGGGTTTAGCTGGTAAGTTGGACCATTCCCAAAGCCATTCAGCATTCTCAATAATGTTGTTTGTCTATTGTTGAAGTCAATGAAAATGAAATATCAAGTCTTACTGTAGCACTCCTTACTGTAGATCCATACGTTAAAGTCTACATGATGTACAATGGTCAGAAAGTTGCCAAAAAGAAGACGCACGTGAAAAAACGGACACTGACCCCGGTATTCAACGAGTCCTTCGTGTTCGACATGCCCACCACGGATCCGCAGGCGTTCGACCTGGTCAGTTTCGAATTTTTGGTCATGGATTGGGATCGCGTGACGAAGAACGAAGTCATGGGTCGAGTGGACGTCGGCGCCAGATCGAAGACCGCCGCCGGTCGTAATCATTGGGACGAAGTGCGAAAGAACCCGAGGAAACAAACCGCCGAATGGCACCGATTGAGACCATAAAAATATCTAACGACCCATTACGTATGTGAATGGGTCCCTGAATCGATTATTTTTAAGCAGATTTCTTGCACATTTATATAACGAAACCGATGAAAAAGTTTTTCTTTTGAAATATTCCCCTGTGCTCCGTCGACGGGTTTTCCAAATATATGATTTACAGGTACCCTTCCCCGTTCGCGCGATGATCCCAAATAACGGATGATTCCTCGTCGTATACTGTAATTTTTTTAAATAAAATTGAAATATACATGTATTGTTAAGTAAAATGAATGAAAAAGTAAACACGCTTGCAGAATTGAATTTTGTCTCGTTTGTATCTCGTTTTGTATCATTGTGTTGTTGTTTTTTCTTACGTAAAAGTGTCTTTGTTTTTCTGCATTAGCGTCAAAAACGGATCAAAGCGAAACAATGTGTTTTTGAAAATGACTAGCTCGGAGCAAACATAAAAATCTAATTAGCACCTCGCACCGCCGTCTTAGGGCTATCCGGGATTTATTAACGAACATTTTCCCAGTTCGTATTTTTGTTCCTCGTTCTTCGCAAAAATGAACAATGCATGAAAACGCAATCGCATTTTGCTAATGGCAGTGCAAATTTTTTGCCTCGATTAAGTTTCAGTGGGCGTAATTGACGTTGTACGATAATGACGAACATTTTTTAATTTTCATACCAGAACAATGTCGTCGTCTGTCCCTTTTGTGAAATGCAATGGCAATTGTTTGTTATCATTAAAATTAACGGAATAATTGCGCGAGCTACTATGAAGCAAGCAAAAGTGCGTCATTGATTAAAAAGTTAGTTTCAGAGAAATTTCATATCTCCTAAACGCTGGACATAGACAAAAATCGAACAAATAAACTTTTATGTTTTTCCATTGCACTTTACACTCGCCAGTCTTATAGCGGACATTGGCGCTGATCGGTCGGTTCGCATTTTCTTTCATAAATTATAAAAACAAGATTGCACCTATAAAAATTTTTTTACACTTCATTAATTTGACCTTTGATAACACATTTCATAGTTTCTCAACAGTTAATTAAAGAAAAATTTCCATACTTTGCATCATATTATGCCATATAAAACCAAATACAAGCACGTCACCGAGTCAAACGATTAAAACGCCATTAAAACGATAAGAGCTGGCGTTTATTCAATCACAAATGACATTTACTCTGGTGGGCTCGAATCCGAAAAGTTGCGCTGTTTATCTTTGCAATATCAATGAAATGCGGGATTGGATAGATAGCATAATTGGTGGCAGGTTTGTAACATTTGATTTAAAAGGAAAAGTTCTTCAAGTGAAGGACGAAAAAATTTCACTGGCCTCGATTGAAAAAATTGTTTTATGGTTAAAAAAATGGTTAAAAAAGCTTCGGTAAACGAGCAAGAATACAATGTGACTGAAGTAGCATCTGAAAGTTCAGGAAAACAAGAATCTGTTAATTCGTCATCATCGTCCAGCGCACCATTTATGCAACAAAGTTCACTACCTGTTAAAGGACAAGTTCAAACTGAATAAAAATCAATGCAATGAATAAATCAAGGATAATATCATTTAAGAATCAGGTGAACTCTGAAACTGCCCGATAAACAAAAATGTGTAATTTACTAAACACTGATAAAAAACTTTACTATGCTAGTTTCTACGAAGTTTCTTGTTTTGAAAAAATGTTCAGTTTTTTGAAAATTTTTTTTGATCGCCTGCTTTTGGTAGTATTACATGTCAAATCAGCTTCCGTCTGATCGATCTGTTATTTTTTTAGTGTATTCAAATACAAATTAATCTTGCGCCTCTAAATTGTTGTTGCTAATGTTAGATCATCCCATTCAACCGAACAAAGATTCAATTGTAGCTCGAAAGATAAACAATCGATGCAGCTATGAGATTCAAGATTTCTCCAAGTTTGACATAAGGTACACGAAGAACGTCAGTGGTAAATGTCCTTTCACAACTGAGGTTGGAATAAACGTAAAGCAATCCTGAAGTTGCGGTTCACAATCCGAATGTAGATTTCGTTTTTCGATCATGCAGTTAGATTTTGGACGAGCGTTGCCCTTATAAAAAAACTATATCTGAATACGGGTTGTCGACTTTTGATTATAGGATTTCTGTACTTTTATTCCAGCCGTAGTTGTTAAAGGACTATAAATTCCTAAATTTGTATTTGTCGCCATATTGCCACACTTTTTGTTGATTTTCTTAAAGCTCTTTTACGCAGCTAATAGCATTTCCCGAGCAAATAATACGCGCAGACCTTTCTCTCAAAAGGCCATTCAAACTCAAATCTTTTGACAAGAGCTTCGATGAAAAGCAAAGCAAATCAATGAGCAGTTTTAGCAATGGGTCAACTACGGTTACAATTAGCGAAATGACGCCGAGGGTAAAAAGAAATATTTCCCTCTCCGTCAATATGATTCGCAAGCATACGCGCAATATAAGTTTGTGCACATTCGCTGCTCGTTGGACACATTTTCCCGTCGTTTTTTGACATGTTTTTCTATCGGCGCATATAGTTCGACATGTGTCAAACGCTTGAACTAGCGTTGACATTAATGAATCGAATTCATTATTTAAACCACTGCCTACGCATCCTTTCCTCTCGATCGACGACGACGGCGACGGTGGGATATATTAGTCGGTGCAAATTTTGCCAATTCCTTCGGTTACATGTTACATGTTACGACTCTAAAGGAAAACTATATAGAATCTAGAGGAGAACTATAGGGAATCTAAAAAGGGAGAACTATAGACGATGGAGAATTCTCGTTTCGTCGTTGGCACGCTGTGTTTTTTTTCTACTTAATTATCATATTGCAGTGAAACTGATAAAGCGAGCTAGCGATGACGTTTCGCTGTACTCGGATTGTTTCGTATTTCTTTTACGCCGCCTCTAATGCTAATTAAGTCGTTTTCTTGTCGAAGAAACGACATAGCGGAAACTGAATTTCAATGATTAAACAACTAGCGATCCGATCGCGAAAAGTGCTTTCAGAAAGTAGTCATATCGCACTAGCCCTTACGATCGTTAAAAGCCGCAAATGGAAACGCGATTTTTGTTTGATATTTCTCTAACGATTCGATTTTCGGTGGTTCCATAATTATTATGTTTAGGCTGTAAAAAATGTTTTTGCCATTCGTTTGAAAAACGACTTCGGTTTTTATGCTTGAATTCATTAATTAGACGACTCGACGTTTTTTCATTAGCGCAAGATCTGTTCGGCAAATATTTATCAAAAAGTTTCTCGTTTAGAATTACTTTGTACGTCTGACTCTTGCGTTCCTCCTATTTAATCCGAAACATACTGCTCTAAGTACTTTTTACCACGGAGCCTTATTCAATATTTAATTTTATTAAAAGTAAATTAAACGAAGTTGCAAAGTTGTGCGGAGTGCTTCCTCTCTGGATACAGTAAAGTTTTCAAGTCTCACAAAGTTTTCTTGTCGAGACCCTTATGCTTATACGAATTTGTCATTGTGTCTTTTTGAGCTTTCTATGTAAAACCTGTTTGAAATCGTTTATTTACTGTTACCGTTTGTTGAGCAAAATTTCAAGCAAGCGAGCAAAATTGGATAGAAAGATATCGCACAACGTTAGCGCGGCAACAGTTTTTTAGTTTTGCTCGCGTCAAACCGCGCTTTCATCTTCGTTTTTCCAGGGAAGCTAGGGCAATGGCGCAAAGATTTGATTGTTGGCTCTTTGCATTTGCTTCGCGTATACCCGAGGGATTATTCTCCGGACGTTGATGCCGATATCAGTTTGATTGTTCGGTCAATCATCGACGACGAAGGAAGCCGATTATAAAAACGTACCAATAAATGCGTAGAAAAAAGGAAAAACCCAACGAAAACGAGTCTGACTGAAAGCGCTAAAAGCTAACTTTTATATGTTGCAAACCACAGCACGAATTTGTTTTGTTTTTAGGATTCTTCCTCGAAAGCTGCAAACGATTGATTTCGAACAACGTAACAGCATAAAAACATTCTTCCCTACTATGTACAATTTAAATATTATTGGAAAACGAACAAAAGTTATGAAAAGGAAGAAAGTTTCGAGCAAATCACGCGAGGAAACGAGCAAAACGACGAAATATTACATTCCGATGCACTTTTTCGGTTCAAATAATAACGTAAAGTGGTCGAAACAGAATTGATACGAGGCTCGGGTGGCGGCGGACAAAATATGGTAACGGGGAGTCGTTAAAGGGGCAACGGAATTCGGTCGACCGAGGCATAATTCGATTACGATATGTTCGGTGCTCGGGGAGTTTCTATGCGTTTGGGCGGGGTGAATTTGAGCGATTTAAGCAATCTTGGCTCGGCCAATGCCAGCGCTTCGCGAGCGCAACATCAGCAGCTTCAACGGCAAAAGAGTAGTCGAATCGGCAGCTCGAGCGGCGGCGGCGTTGGCGCTGGTTTCGCTACTGGCGCTGCGACAACGCCAACGTTGTCGACGTCGACGACATCGGCGGCGGCGAACGGTGGAAAATTGCAAGCGATTCGCAAAACGTTGATGGAGCCGAAGAAAAAAACTCGAATCGTCATTAAAAAAACATTGGATCGTACTACGTTTTGGTCCGTTTGTCGCGCGTTGGTGTTCGGAATTTTGCTCATAGCGCTCGGTTGCGCCATGAGCACGATCGGATATTATAGGGAATATTTCGCCACCGAAACAATTATAACCGGCAACGAAACAGTTTCGTTCATTAATTATTCGACTCGAACTCATTTCGAAAGCCTATCATACATCGGACCGTGCGTTATGGGCGTCGGCATGTTTGTTCTCATGTTAGCTTGCGTGATGACCTTGGAAGGTCGAGATATGAATACGCAGATTTACAGTCAGCGGCTATCGAAGAAAAATAGCGCTCGCTCGCAACGTTCGGCGCGCTCGCGCAACGGAGCGGACGACGAGAATCAAAATGAACAAACTGGTGAGAAAATAAAATATCATGGGATTTGTAAAAGAAAAATGATGAATATGTCGCAGTTCCAAGTAGATACCAATTTGTCAGCGTTGCTAATAAATTTCAAGCCGAGGCTAGCACAACAACAAGCTGGTGAATTTGCTTGTTTCTCATTAAAATAGGTCGAGTTAAGTGCAAGCGCAAGCAGTATCAGCCCGTAATTGAATTTATCGATTACTGCCACCAATCTTTGCAAATTCTTCGTTAATTAGGTCACGCATCGAGCCAGGACAGTTTAATGCGAGCCGGCGTCGATTAGGGCACTGAAACTGAAAGTTACCTATTGATTGGACTTACATAAACCACTGGCTCAGTGCGTTTATTTGCAGTTTTTAACTTTGTTTCTTTCCGATAAACGATTCGAATGATGAACTTCTAGAAAGTTTGAATTAAACCAAAATTTTGCTCGTCTTCCGTCCGTAATGAACGCCTTTCGTCTTCTTTTATCAAGAAAAAAAAACGTTTTTTTATATTACAATATCGTCTTCGTCGAGGAAAAAACTCTCGAGAGATTTCAGTGGAAAATAAACGTCTATTTTTTTTCTCTTTCTCGTCTATTTATCGGTTCGTTTCCATCGTTTTGCCCTCGTTTTCAATTTTGTCATGATGAGAGCTTCATTCGGTGGCGGAACGCGACTAAATCTTGTCCGTAATTGCTTCGTTTGTTTGTTATCGAGATTTTTTGTGAAACTGAAAATTGCTTATTTTCTCCGAAGGGATTTCAGTCGTAAAATTTTTGCGAACTTTCTCATGAATAGTAAACTTTTGCTAACTTTCATCGTGAAAGTACTTTCTGCGCGGATAGTTCGATTTAAATTGAATTATTCGGAAGTTTTTCGCTTTAAAAAACGATTAAATAATTTGTTTCGTCTTTTTGCTCGTTTATACAATTCGATTTCTGCTATTTCTGCGTTTATTTTTACTTTGCAAACGGAATGGAAAATTATTCATCGATATCTCCGTTTCCAATCTTCTCGCTTTAGATAAACCGCGCGACTATGACGACGGGCGACGTTCGGCGAATTTTTAATTGATGATGAAATGTTTTGAGCATTCTTCAAAATTAATGTTCGTCGTCGCCCCTTTTGCTTCATATTGTGTCGTTCGCTTGGTGAAGAGGAAAATTAAACAGTTTTTAAATGAGTCGAACAACATTCTATTAAAATAACTTCACTGGGCAAAGGGTTCATGGTATAGAAAGTGAACGTTTGTGATGGGAGTCGATCAGTTTTTTTGTATTTTCTTTCTGTTGTTAAAATCCGACATGACAATGCGCAGAACTCTAACTTTCTGTGTTCGAAAATTAAAGTTTCATTTTCAGACACTTTTTATGAAATTTTCAATGATTTGTTGTATCACGACTTTTGTTTATGAATTAATGGCTGTTGTAGGCACAGATGAACATAAACGTTTGGCTGACGAGACGAAATTACTTGCAAACCGTGCTAGCTCAAAATCAAATAAATCAACCGATGGCACTGCCGCCGATGTCGACGGCGGCGGTAACATCAATCAATGTTTCACTAAAGACGATTCGTCGAAATATGCATTGAAATTTCAACAAGCTCAGCACGAATCCGATTCGGGCGGTCCTCCGTCGACCACTGCGACGACGACGGCGCTGACATGGTCGCGAACGACGGGCGCTCGTTGCGAGCCAGTAACGGTTCAAGCAACGTCGTCGTCGGTCGATGAATACGCCAAATATCCGTCCGCGATGAGCGTCGATGCTGCAACGAGATCTTCCAATACAAGAATTTTACTTCAACGATTTTTAGAAGATCAAAGTCGATTGGTCGACGATCGGATGAAACGAATGAAATCGCGAAGTAGACAATTGACCGACGACGCATCCTGCAGCGTCGACGGCGTCGAGTTGAAAAAACAAAGCGCTTCCTTGGAAGCCACTGGCTCGGACAAATTAGTCGACGTCTATCGATTCGTTCGATCGGACGATTATCCTCGAACGAATTACAACGTCGTCGCCGAAGTGCACCACGCGGGCGACGCTCAGAGTCCGCTCGTTCAGCAGCAACAACCGTGGACGACGGCCGTCCATAAGAAAATCGCGCCGATGGCATCGTCGGAGATATTCTGTTCGCCGATGAGCTTCAGTCCTGACGTGCCACCGTCCGTAAACGGCGCCGCCGGCACTTACGGTCGACCGACGCCCAACAGTTACCTGTCGGCGGTGTATTCGCCGACGACGCCGAGGCAAAAGTCGTTCTCGAAAGGAAGTAGCCAACTATCGGTCAACTCGTACACGACGGTCAAAAGTCATATATCGGCGACGAGCGTCAGCGGACTGAGCAACAGCGACGTCTACGTGACGGCACCGTACGGCGTCGATCCGACGTCGTCGGGTGGTAGTTGTTCGGATTTTTTAAATGGTAATAATCGCCTTGATTCGGAATCGTCCGATTCGCTTTGGATTAATAAACAGCCTTATTACGTGACGCCGAACAAATCGCCGGCGGCGAGCAACGTGCAATTGTTCGTCATGAACCGGGTATATAAACCAAACGATAATATAAATTTGCATAGGGCGGCAATGCGTCGCACTTCCGAGGGTATTTTGACCATTCCGAGGACGGTCGTTTCGGTGACCGACGATGAAAGTCTGTCTAGTCTTTCCAACGACCTTCCAGTTAATACCGCTGCCGATCAGCGGTTGAAACCCAAAAAATATTTGTCTTCAACGACGAGATACGAAACTCGTTCAAATGTTTAATATTTTTTATTTTTGAACTGTCCATTCGTAATGTCACTAGCTAAACTAGTAAATGCGCACTGTTACGAAGGTGTCATCTGACTTGGGCGAGTCAAAATTTAACTTGCTGTGATGACGTCATTTTTGGATGGGCTCTGATTTTACAGATTTTATGTAATAAATTGATAAATGTACAAAATATATCTATGACCACTGCCTGGTATCTGCAAATGTCAAAAACTAATTTTATGTATTGCCCCGCCGTTTGTAGCTATTATCAGTGTTGTTTTTTTTTGACTAACCTGTGCTTGTGTGCTACAATAATTGAAAATGTCTCATAACTAGACATTTTGGCGATTTAGTGACATAGGTAACAGGTTATTATATGAATTTTATTAATAAAGATTATTTTCGGAAGCATAACAGTGAATTTATGAAAATAATTCAGTTGTTGTCGCTGAACTGAAACAAATTTGAATGCGAGAGTTGGAATAGAGGCAAAGGCGAAGAGAGCGAACCTCGCGTTTGAAACGCAATATTTCGTACGTTTAGCCCCAACCTTCGAAACATTCTGAAAACAACTGATACATCGGCGCTGTCGGATAACAAGACCTAGTTCAAAGTGGCAAAAAATACCACCACCGTTAGATTTATCCACCGAATCAGCGACTACAAAACAATGTCATCAACCCGATAGTCAGAACCGTAATCAACTTGCTTGCTAGCCATTGACATCAACTCGCTAAGCAGTGAGGTCAACAACTGCCTCGCCTGTGACATCAATCACTCAAAGCTGGACAGTGACCTAGTAAACTCACTAGCCAATGACGTCGTGTACTCGCTATAGCGAATGACGTCGTGGACTCGCTAGCCAGTGAACTCACTATACCAAATGACCTCATTAACTCGATAGCTATTGTTTAATTTTTTGCAAACCTCATTGTTTCATAAAATTATTTATAAATTTAATATGCATTTAATAAATACACAAATTTACATCATGCTGACAACGAAATGCATTTGATAAATTTTTTTTAAAAAGAGGGGAAATAAACGAAAAAAAACGATAAAATATATACCGGGGCATAAATTCTAACCAGAATGTACCATGGGGCGAGAAGATTGAAAGTCGAGTGCAAAGCTCTCCAAATCAATATATCGCCCTATTCCAATTTGTAATCTGCCAAATTTGAGCGCATGTTGCAAAAGTAGCAATCGCAATCGTCTTGCTGCGGCGCGAAAATTTTAATTATTAGGAAGTGAACATTTTTGTTTGCATGGTGGAAAAGTTAATATGACGTAAGTAGCGCAGGAGTTAATAAGACTTGCACAAAAAAATAATATCTTTAATAGTAATAAATAAAATAATCTACAACTGGTTTATCGAAACCAATAACTAACATAAAAGATTGGGTAAAGGGTTAGATTGGGGATCGTAAAAAAGGTTGTTTTGTTAGCAAAGATAAGACGGATTATTACCGGGCTGCTGATTTTTGATCGGCGCCGGCGGATTTGTTGTTCTTCTCTTCCGACGTTGGCGGCGTGGTCGAATCGCCGCCGGACGATTGCTAGGGAGCGGCGTTGTTGACGACGTAAGATGTGAATCGCAGCCACGATCGTCGAATTCGTCACGTAGGCTAGTTAGCAGTGTGATGCACGGCGTCTTATGTTCCTTCGGCGGCGGTCGGACGACGTTGTTGTCGCCGCCGTCGCATCCAATGAATTTTTGAACCTGACCCTCATATTGCAAATTCGATTTCTGCAGCAATATGCCCTAATGCCGCCCACAATTCACAGCATACAAACTCCACAGCAGTCCGCCAAACCGGTGATGACCACAGAATGCGAATCGGCCGTCGTCAATGTTTCGGTGCAGTCATCGTTGGGCATTCACCGGGACAAAATAGGACTCGCTATAAAAGTTAAAACCATATTTTACTTTCAAAGTAGACAAACTTTATTTCTTTATTTATCCAAATAATCAGTAAGCCAGCGCGATAGAACCCGCGAAAGACAATTTCTTCGGTCAAGTTTTCGTTGGGAATCGGTATTTCAGCTTCCTCTGTAGAAAATCCAAGACAAAAGCATGCGCTTTGAGGTGAACGCAACATTACTTTGATTTGAGTATTTGATCTAAGCAGCCATTTGCGATTTCGAAGTCGATTTCATAACACGCTTACAATGATAGATTTGTTTCAAATGTCGAATGTATTTAACGCCATTCCTTTCAAAATTTTGTCCACATTTTTACAAAACAACAGTCTGTTTTTAATGAGGAAATCGAGGATATGATGTTCAGTTCTTTGAAAAGGAAATTTTCTTCATGAACTAAGTATTTTGAGTTTGTGAAAGTAAAAAGCGTATTCTAATGTTGATTCGCAAGTACAATTTAGTTTGCTAATTTGCTATATGCCGATCGAAAATGCAGCGCTTTTGCGAAATTTTCTGCTTTCTTTTCTTTTGCTGCAAAATTTGCTTTGTTTGACACGTGATTAAAGTTGAGAAAGAAGTTCCTGGGCTTTTCACCGCACATTTTATTAATAATCACTGTTTGTTTTTAATGCGGCACATTTTCTTCCGTTTTCCACTATCAATGTTTTTCGCTTCGGTGACGACGACAAAATCGCAACGTTCACCGAATAACTTTATTGTTTCATGTGCACGTGACCTATTTTTATATATGGAACAGATTTTTTAACCGAATTCGATTGAAAGCTGTTTGCATTTCCTGTCATTAATATTTACAGCAGTGATAGTTTTTATAACAGCCAGCTGCATATGCCTGCAATTTTTAATTTGAAACTTTTTTCGATTTTTGCATTTGTTTATAAAAGGAAAGAAAATCGACATCAATAATTCAGTCGTAATGGTTTCTTGTTTGTTTAGTTCTCTGAGAAGGGAAGTACTTCGGTCCAAGCTTAATTTTACAAATGGCTAATGACTGGACAACGTTTCAAACAAGAAAACAAAATAAAAAACGTTAGAACCAAGCAGAAACGTGTATTTAAATTAAAATTATTGCAAAGAGCATAAAATCGACAGGATTCGTGCCTGAATCGTATTAGCTAGTTTAACAACGAAGAATATTGGTATAAGAACAAGAGCGGGCGCTGGAAAATACAGTAAGATTCTATTATTGTTGCTAATTAGGACTTTTCTTAATCAACATCCAGTACCGATAAACACCTGCATCTGTTTGTTGTTGAGGAATAGTTTTGCACGAAACCTGTTCAAATTAATTACATCGGCGCCTTAAACGAAAACGACACGCGACGACGCCGCATCTTGAGAAAAAATTTAATTAAGAGGCAAAACTTATCAAAAACCAATTTCGTATTTCATTTCGACTGAATGCACGGCGCACGAAGAACTTTCCTAGAGCATTGGTAACGGTCGATTTCGAACGTCCATCCTTCTTCAAGGGGAACTAATACGTTTCGCATCAAAAATTCAATGCCGAATTAAAAATTTGCTACATATTCAATAAAATAATTGCGAAATTTGCTTCTGAAGCAACTTATCCGAGCCGAAAGTCGAAACGTAATTAAAATCAAATTATACATTCGGCGAACGTCGCGATTACGCAAAATATTTCCGAGGCGATCATCATCGTCGTCGTTGCGACGGCGTACCGACAAACCTGAGCATCAACTTTTCGACCGTTTAACGCGAGACATAAGCGTAGAAGATGAATGGAAAATGACTCTAGTTGTGTTAGTAGAATGAATTATACGGGTCCGTTTTTCAATGCATACATTAAGCGACCGATTTTTATCGAACGTCGTCGTCGGTCGTTGACAAAATAAAAAAATTAGAAAACTTTTCCACTCAGTTTCCGTACGCTTCCGAAACGTGTACGAGACTAATTTCGATCCCTATTTTCGGATAGGAAAATAGAGGAAAAAATTCTTTTCTGTCCCACCAAAACTAAAGAGGACGTCGTCGTTGTCGTCGTCGTCGTCGTCGTCGTCGTCGTCATTCGTTTCAGCTTTTCTACATCCCGATCGGAGGACGGCGAGGTGCTCTTTTTAGTTTTTCAACCCTTCTATCGTCGTCCGTCGTCGACGAGAGTTCCTCTCCAGCAGCATTTTCGCCGTCGGCTCTGTCATTTGCAGGCGAAAAATATTAGCGACCGAATCCCGTTGACGTATAACCAATTATTCAATTCGGTTTTTACTCGATGGGGCGCTCGTCGTCGTACGTAATGTAAACGACGGTTATTCGTCAATGAGGAATTATCAATCGACGAATACCGGATAACGTCCCGTTTCCTTCTGTCATTGACACATAAATAATAACCCCCTCCTCCCGAACCGTCGGAACGATGGGTCACAACCTCCAACTATAGTTGGGCGTCCGACCGATTTGTAGTCGCAGTCGGTTGATGAAATTTGATTAAAAAGATAACTTGCGAGCAACATTTTCGTTTCATGTCGCCGTTGTTCGTCGGGCTATACGTCGAACGTTAAAATAAGCTATGGTTCTTTCGCAACAGCGCCACTTACAGTAACCCAATTACTGAAATTCATTTCGACTCGTTGTAACCTACTGTAGGCAAGTTATTGGTGCTGATTGACGATGAATAAATTCTCTTACGGTATTCGTTTCACACTGCTATTGTTGGTTTATTATTGGGCAAATGCGTTTGGTAAGTGTCTCAAAAAAACAGAAAAACCGCGCTGGCTAACAGCTATAAATGTCCAAATTCGAATTTTGTCCTAAAGCGATTAAAACCTATTGCAAAAATTTGCATAGAAATGCAGCCCGGGCGCAGTTCGTTTTGCAGCACGGTGCTGACTGGTCGGTCGACCGCGTCACTTTCCTTATTTCTTCCGTTTTCTTCCGTTTTCTTCCATTTTTTATATATGTTATTGTTTTGCGCCCAAAATTTGCTTTTGAAAGTCTTTTCCGCTTAAAAAATTTATTTTTTCGTCCAAAATTTGTCTTTCTTCCGAAATTTACACCGAAATCGATTTCATCGCCGAAAACAATGTCCAAAGTGACCGAACGTCGAAAATTATTGCAAGAAATGGAACGCGTGTTTAAATTGATCAAAGAGGGCTTGGACGAATTCGACGCGAAATTCAAAGAAGCCAAACAAGCGCCGACGAAACAAATGAAAGAGAAATTCACCGACGAACTGGCGAAGAAATTAACGAAATTGAAACGATTTCGCGAGAATGTTATGACGTGGTCGAATCATCGCGACGTGAAAGATAAAACGAACGAATTGGAAGAAATGCGACTCGATATCGAAACGCGAATGGAAGGCTATCGGGCGATGGAGAAAGAAGATAAGATAAAGCCGTTCAGCGAACGGGCGCTGGAAATGGAACCGAAAATCGACCCGAAAGAGAAGGAACGCGACGAGGTAATCGGCTGGCTACGTACAACTATCTATGATTTGAATCAACAATGCGAACCTTGGGAAGCCGAAATGGAGAAACTCGGAAGCGCAGTCGGTGCGACCACCGCGCCGACGCCGCCGTCGCCGCCGGTGGCGCCATCAAAACGAAATCGCGATCGACCGCGATTGAATTATCACCACGCCGAGAAAATCGAAACGCTGACGAAACGCATGGAACAAAATCACAATCACGTCGATAAATTAGAATTGATTTTGCGCGCGTTGCACAACGATTGCTTGACCGTCGACGATCTTCAACGACTGAATTTGCGCAAGCACGTGCAAAAATTCGTCGACGCTCAACAAGCTTGCAAGACGTCGCTACTATTGTACGATTCGTTGGACATGTACGACGACGTATTGGAATTGATCGACGCGTTCGATACGAATCTCTTGATCACCAGTCCGACGAGCGGCGATCATAAAGATAACGAGCCAACGCCGACAATCGCTGTCGGTGCGACGGCGATAATCAACGAGAAAACGACGGTCGCCGATAGTTCGTCGACGGGCGAAAGCGTTTCCTTGGTTGGCTCTCATCATGAAACAGATTCTAAGCGGAAAAACGCAGCCGTCGGCAAAGGTTCAGCGAAATTCTTCAGCTCATTGCGTCGCCGTCAGTCGGCTCCGTCGTCGTTTCCGACTCCAGTCCCGGTCGTCCACGTTTCGCCGAAAATGTTGCCACCCGTCGACAATCACCCGAGTACTTTAGTTTTCACGCCGTCGGTCGCCGTCGAGCCGCCTCGACCGAAAATTCTTCAATACAGTACCGTGGCGGCGTCGGGCGTCATACGTCCAGCGGCGGCGACATTAACTCCGCCTCAATCGAACGTCGTCGTCATCGGCCCGCCGAAAGCCGAGCTCGTTGACGAATCGGATTTTCGCGCTTTAGAATTGTCCAGCGAACCATCGCTGGTCGATTTTAGTCAAGAATCGAAACTCGTCGAGTCACCGTGTTCGTTATTGGATAGCGATCAAGATTTGCTTCCGTGGCTTTCTCGTCGATCGTCCAACGATCTACCGTCTTTGAATCATCAACAGCAAGCATTTATCGACGTTGGCCATTCGAATAAATCGCCCGGCGACGATATTTCAAACGAGTTTGGTAACGGCGTCGATGCGAACTACAGCGACGGCTTCGTCGATTCGACGTTGGCGTTGAATCCGTTAGGCGTGGCGCCGTTCACGAAAGAGCACGAGACCGCGATGAAATGTGTAGAAAAATCGTTTCGTCAAATGGCGTTGGACGATCCGGCGTCGATAGCCGCTAATCGAACGATGCACAAAGGATTTCAAGTGAGTTCAGCCAGTTGTTGTCCATTGTCCGAGCTTGTTTCATAGTCCGTCCAGTGGATAAAATTGTTTTTTGTCGCAGGTTCGTGCAGCTGCGAACACTCGACCGTATTATCCGACGGCGCCGATGAATTGGATGTGCTATCAGGATTTCTACGACGAATTGAAAAACGACTCGCTCGTGTGGATATTCTACTACATGGAACGTACGACGGCGCAACGCGGAGCCATAGGGGCGTTGCAGAAACGCGGCTGGATGTGGCATTCGCGCGATCGTCGCTGGTATTGTAGAATCGGCGAACGGTCGATAGTGACCGAGGACTACGAAGAAGGGCGATTCGGCTATATTGACTCTGAAGATTGGGAAGCCAAGACGACGTCGCCGAATTTTGCTTTTCAATATCGTTATCGAGGTTCGCCGTCGCCGCCGTTGCCGTACATATCTATGCCGTTCGTGCATTCGAATTTATCCCAATTCGCACCAGTCATGTGATATTTTAAGTGATTATTTGATCCGAAGATATTTAAAATTTTTTTTTCGAAGTTTTATTCGCTCAATCGAACTTTGTTCTTGTTTTATTTTTGAGGCCTTTTTTGTGTCATTCAGTTTTCCCAGTGATGTTTTTTGAAACGTCAAAAGTTTTATTCTATAAAAATCATTCTTTTTTTGTGCACTCGATTCAGTTAGAGCGAGTCAACAGTTGCTGTAAGAATGGAATTTATTTTTTTGTTTTATTTTCAGCCATCGAATGTTACAGTTGCATGTCCGAATCGTACAAAAGTATGTGGAATTATCATTACAAATTAATTTATCATCAACCGAGTACAGTTTCGGTATTTTGCCACCGACCAAAATCGTCGCCGTATCCAATCGGCGTTGTCAATTGCTCAGAATATTGCGTATCAATGGTAGAACAAAATATCACAAAAGGTAAAACCTTTGGTTATAAATAAATACAAATCACTTATTGTGCAAAAGTAACTATTCTAAAGCGCTTTGAAGCTCAGCAAGAAGCTTTCTTGTCCGTTTTTGTGCACACAAGCTCGCAAGTCAGTTTAATTGTAATTCGCAGTTTTCTAGCAAGCTATAGAACCTTTCTAGCTCTTTGGAGCAATTTTGAGCTCGCAAGACGACTAGTTCGTTTTTTGGATGAGTTTCCTCGTCTGCCAGACAATTTTTCTTCTTGTGGAACTTTTAGCTCGCTAAAGTTCACTGTCTTTTGTCTTTTTTTGCAGTGATTTCGTTTCAGGCATTACAACTTCGAGTTTCATACGCGGGTGCAGCGAGCGTTTCGCCATTTGGGGTTTAAATTTGCGCAAATTTCCGAACAAAGATCGTCGCGATTGTCAATCATTGTTAATGAACGAATTTTTCTTAAAAGCCGGCGAATTCAGCCTGGCGCCGGCGTCGAAACGTACGTTCGCCTGTTTATGTCGAAGTCATAAATGTAACGATTCGCCATCAGTTTCGAAAGCCTTAAATAATTACAATCAGCTTATCGGCGACGTGAAATTATTATTTAATTTGCGTACGACTTTAATTATATGCTTGGTCGGTAGTTCAACTTGGCAATGGATTTTATATTCTTACGTTACTGATTGAAGATCGGAAAGTTGGAAGAAAAACAAAAAAATCATCAAGGCATACGAATGTTCAGTGAAATCATAACTGTGATCGATCAGTGTCAATAATTTATCTCTAATAACGATTATTCTTTTATAGTTTGCTACGATTAAGAATGTTGCGCTTACTTCATTCAAATAAACAAAATTTCCGCTGTATTTGGAAGATTTATGGTTATTTTGCTCTCTGTTGATGTATAAGACAAATTTTAAGTACATAATCTTTTAGTGTCTAAGAAAAGCACTGAAAGCTAATGAGAAACAAAAAAAATCATACGAACGTTCAGTGAAATCATAAGTATTATCGCTCAATGTCAATAATTTATCTCTAAATAACGATTATTCTTTTGTAGTGCGCTACAATCAAGAATGTTGCGCTTAAATCGTCCAAAAAGAAAATTTCGGCTATCTCTTGCAAGATTTATGGTTAATTTGCTGCCTGTTAATGTATAAAAGCAATTTCCAGTGTACCAATCTTTTAGTTTACAAGAAACGCACTGAAACTATAAATGAAAAACATAATAAAACGCCTAAATTAAATTGAAACGTGTTTGTTTGAATTTTAATTCGTCACACAGCTTGTTCTTCCAACAATTCTTTCTGTTTCGCTTTCGTCATCGTTTCGGCTTCGGCCGTATAATCGCGCACCAATTGTTCGGTATACTTTTTAGCTTCGCGCAAAACGTCGTTGGACACTTTGCCGACGACCGTCAATTCCCACGGTTTCTGCAATTTATCTTTAACGCCGACCAGTCGTTTTTTCGTCGTCGTCAACGAAACCTTGCACTTTTCGGCCATTTGCTCGCGACGTTCGCGCGTCATTTTCGCAACCTGTACGAATATCGTCAGCCCTTGTACGTTCGACGTATTGACATTCAACGCGCTTTTATTCAATGTTTCTTGGACAGATTTCATATAGTCCGATTTCGTGACTTGAATTTGAAACAGTTGTGGCGTTTTTTGCGTCACAGTTGCTAGATGACTCAATTGTTTCGAACCTTCGGGCAAACGAACTAAAAGTTTTTCGAACGTCGCGACGGTCGTTCTCGGCGAATATTGTTCGACGAATTCCGTTCGCAATCGGTCGAGTTCGTGTCGCAAACTCGCTTTATACGTTGCATCGTCGAACAACTCGTCGAATCCTTCGGTTACGACTGGCTTTCCGCCGCCGCCGCCTTTTTTGTTTTTCTGATCTTTGCTCGATTTTCTATCTTTGCTAGCGAGGAATCGCACGGACGTCGTCGTCAACTGAGGAGGAAGTAAAGTGAACAGCGTGCTACAACATAAAGTCGGCGCGTAACGATGATGTCGAGCGGCAGCGATCAACGACGGCAGTAATTTTTTTAGCATTGTATTCTAAAATATTATGGTACTTAGATTTTTCAAGTTTCGAACGGTGAATCAGCATAGAAAGTACAGTGAAGAAAAAAAATTGTCTTGCTTAACGAGAAAAGAAGGAACTACTAGTTGTTAATTCCGAAATTATACATAGAAAACAAAAATATAACCGGCGCATCGACAATGAACCACTTCAATTCAGCCTTATCAATCAGGTATCAGATTTCAGTTTTAAAAGTGCAAAATTCAACGAAACGCATAAAAGTTCCGGTAGCCAACTTTGATAAAACTGGCTTGACGATTAATGACGATCACTTTCATCAACAAAGAAATGCTTCTTCAACGCCAAAATCCATGCAAACATTGATCAATTTAAAAATAAATGATATCCTTTTTGGTTCGCAAATTTGCACGAAACATTTAGAAATTTGCATTTATTTCTTCTTTTTTTTGACAAAACTTCAAATTTGTAACGTTAATATAAACAATAAAACGCGAAACGAATTACATTTAAAATCAAACAACAAAAAACACTCTTTTTAACGTCATTTGCGGATAGAATTTTAGTTTTTAAACATCTCTCATGGCTTATTTATTCATTGCATCCATGCACAAATTGCCCAATACGGCGACGTCGGTTAATCCCTGATTTTCGTCCAACACTCGTCGTACGACGTCCTCGCCAAAAGCTTCGCCAAGTTGTTTTATCAGTCCCTCAATTTGTTCGTTAGAATTTCGTCGATTTCCGTGCGTCGACGACGATCGAGAATCGGCGGCACGTCGTGCGGCGGCGTTCGACTTGTTAGAATTGCGTTCCATCGGTCGGCGACGTTCTTGAGACTGGTTTCGACTTTGAAATCCCCACAGTCGATCGTTCGACGGCGGCGGCTGATCTCGCTCGGGCTGTTGTTGCTGGCGATGATCGAACGTGCGTTCACGCGTCGGCGACGATGGCGCGAAATCGGCTGGCTTTCGTAAATAATTTCGATTCCACCGTTGGTGACAATCATTCTCGTGATCAACTTGATTATTCAACGCGTCGTCAATTTGACGCAGAAGATTCAGGCACGATTCTTCGTTCATGAATTTCGACCCGTCCATAGGTATTCGTTCGCCGGGTCGAAAGCTGAGAAATTCCTTTATGCTCGGACCGTTCTTACCGTGCGGATCCACAGGTATCATCAATTGTTCGTCGCACCAGGCGAACATCAACAATCTGCGAGAAAGAAAACAAAACTGGCCGACGTTCAGCGCACGTTTTTGCTTTTAAATGTCCAATACCGTTCGTTTATGGTATCTATCCATTCGGGCTGATCTTTCGCAACGTCTCGATAATGATCTTTGGACAACATCACGCCGCCGTACATGTGAGCGTATTGGACAATCATACTGCAAAAATTTCCCTTTGTCTAGAAATCTGACGACGATAGGTCGACCAGATTTTTTTGTTTACTTATCATCGTAGACGGCTATTCGTCGTCGCGATCCATCGGCGGCGACAATTTGTCGACTAGGCGTAAATATCACTAATCCGCGATTTTCCATCCACGTTAACATCCATTGATCGTCGATCGGTTTATGAGGATTGTCCGGGTGTTGACTTTGCCGATACTGCGGTACGAACGCGTAAACGCGATGGCCTCGTTCGATGAAATACTTGGCCGCCAACATAATGGCCCGACATTGAAACCGTTTATTTTTTCCCGCCCTAAACATAAAACGTTAAAAACACGATCAGCGCCGAGTGCAAGCATCAGCAATGACAAAACCGTGATTGCGTATTTCAAGCAAGCTTAAGTGACTATAGTTTAGGTCTAGTCTACAGTTCGAAGGTAACTATAGTTCGTATGCAAACAATAATTCGAATGTAGCTATAGCGCAAGCAGTGAACGACGTAAACACTTACTGCATGGCAACGTTGCTTCCGTCGATGATCACCGGTCGTAGATTGTTGTAGTTTATATGTTTTGAGGCCATCTTAACTGGAGCCTTTTCGGTTTCACGTTTATTTGAAAGTGGTCGCACATGAATACCGTCATCCGAATCCTTCCTGAAGCGGCGATCGCCGCCGGCGGCGTCTTTAACAGGAAAACTCGCCGCGCTCGACGACGTTGACAAACCGTCTTCCATCTTCACAACTCGTTTATTCAGCACGTTTTCGCTTTTAGCTCGATACGACGACAACGGACCCGTTAAAAACGTCGCGAATTCCGGCAAGTCGGGCAATTCCTGAATTTCATCGTCGACGTTGACGTTTTTCGTTTTCGCTTTACTGATCGCTTCTTGCATACAACTCAGCGTGACGGCTGTTTTAGAATCGGTCGTCGTCGTCGTCATGGACGTCAGCGGACTTGTAGACAATGCGAAACGTTTAGTGGACGTTTTCTTTTTGGTCATTGGAATTCCGCCGCCGCTCGTCGACGGTTCCATAAATTCGACGCTATCGTCACTGCTATTGGCGTTATTTTGATCGATTTTACGTTTCGAGTCGTTGGTGAACGTTTCAACCGACGGCGTAGTTTCAGCGGTGGCCGCTGAAGATGAGGATAAGGAGACCGATTTGTTGCTGTCGACGTCGACCGTTTGATCAATTTTAATTTCAGTTTCGACATTATCTTCATCGTCCGATGATAATACTGAAAACAAGAAATAAACAAACTGAATGACTCGATAAGTAACTTTAGAAACAAAAAGCGTGTTACCAATTAACGATTTATCGACTTTTTCTGGCACGTTTACCGAATTAAAATCAATCGCGCAATTTTTATCTTTCGGAATGATGCCTTTTATGAAATATATCCATTTCAACAACGTGCGTAAAACGAATGGATTATACGAAGAATATTTGGCCCATTTTAATTCGCCGAAATTCATTAATTCCGTCGTGAATTCTCGTCGTATATTCGCCTTATCGATATCGCCATCGTCCGGCGGACATTTTATCATTTGATCTAATTCGGTTACGTAAGAGCCTGTAACAAGCAAAAAATCGTACTGACTAGCGAACTATCCTGGCTAACTATTCATCCACAACTTACTTGAGTATGCAACTGGTTCGTGATCGCCTTGAATTTCAATTTTAATGCACAGCGGCTGATAATCGTCCAATTTTTCACCGTCTATTTTCTCGCTCGCTTCCTCGTCGATGACTTTTATTCGTACTTTAAATTCAAATTCTAAACTTCGCCACCAAAAACCGTTGGCATCTTGCAATATATCGACGCAATCGTGCGTGATTATTAGAGGGAATTTCGATTCCGGATGAAAACACGCGATAATGTACGCCTAAAACAAAAAATTGAACGATTCAATTGTCAATATAAACATGCAAAAACATTGCTTAGAAATCTTAAAATATCGCCCATTTTCGTTTCAAAGCGGAGCAAAAATGCGCAGCAAGCGAAATAATTTGTTTACATTGAATTTTTTGGCTAAGTACGCAAAACTAGCAATGAAAAAAAAAAAAATATGCACACGATATTAATTTAACTGCAAAAAGCAAAAATTTCATTAAAACGCCAAAAAAAGTGCAATTTCGGTTCTAAATCCTTCAAAAGCGCAAAAATTTGTTTTTAATCATAAAAAATGTAAACAACGAATTTTGCTTGATTATGGGAGTCTCATGCACAAAAACTTAAAATAAATAGTTTTACGGCAATAATAAACAAAAATCGGCAATGAGTAATTACCTTAGCACCGTCGGCGTTGTCGACGCCTCGACTTTTAACTGTTATCCATTTCGCCGGGCCGCCGTCGTCAGTGTCCTGATCGAAATCAGCTTCGACGTCGAATAAATCACCGGCGGCGTAGAGCGCGACTTGCTTGGCGTCGTTCGTTACGTCTTCGTCGACCAACACAACGAATGTCCGTTCGTACATTTTTTTAGTTTTCAATTTTAATTTTCGCGAAAAAAAGTAAAAACACAAATAAAAAACATATTTATTTTTATGGTTTTTTTTCTTTCTTGAAAATTAAACGTAAAACTAGTTTAGAAATTCGAAAAACGACTAAAATTTCAAAACTAGTAGTAACTACTAAATTAAGTCATTTTTTAAATTATCCGGATAAATAAAAAAAAGTGCCGATCCCGCGCTTTCCGGAATCTAGATCAGCAAACGGGTTTGCTTTGTTATACGTTAAAAATTACGTCTGTAAATCAGCGCCGACATTCAATGAAAAGCAAAAGTATATTCCACTTGTTTGAAATGACGTCAGTGGCCGTTTTTTCTTAATTGCTGTTACTCAGTTATCGGCGCCACCGGAATACCACACAGGCAATCCAATGAAAACGGTTGATTTTGAAAACTGGGAACAGGTTGGTCGATAATCAAAAGAGGTTGGTTAAAAATTCAAAAGAGGTTGCTTGAAAATCGAAAGAGGTTGGTTAAAATTCAAAAGAAATTGGTCAAAAATCAAAAGAGTTGGTTAAAAATCAAAACGGATTGGTTGAAAATGGAATTCTACGTTAATTTTCATGAATTTCAACTATAGTTAACCAACTCGCTTTGAATTTCAACCAACCTGATTTAGATAGTGAACCAATCTCTTTTGATTAAATTGTGAGATGTGGGCTCGTAGAATACTGTATTACAAAGAATATTTCTTTATCTCAGAAATCTGCTCTTTCTCTAAGTTCAAATTTTTGCAATTTCACATTCAAACTAATCATACCGTAAATACTCGAATACGAGGACACGTTCAAATAAACGGACACCCTAACACCATTTAAAAAAATAAATGGACAGGTTTAAATAAACGGATATGTCCGTTTATTCAGTCCAGTTGTGTGCTATGAGTATGCGTCAAGACATCGTTTGTGAAGTGTAAAATTGATACATCTGATGTTTCATGATTGCATCATCTCTGTCTTTGTTGTGCGTTGAATGCCTAAAGTCGGCACGCGCTAAGACGTCTCCTCCGTAAAATGTGTACGAAAAGTCTTCATTGGCTCATTGGCATTTTTGATGATTTTCTGCAAACAGAAACATAATCTGGCAGCCGTCTCAACTCCGCCTTA